>JAUKWC010037099.1:0-14861 GCA_032356245.1 Endocladia muricata
TATATCCATCAACATCTTGTAGCCGTTCATCGCGCGCCAGTCGCCGCATGTACGCTAGATATTCATCCAGTGCCAGCAGATCATTGGTTGGTGGCAGCGTTTGCCCCTTATCAAAATCAACGCGTACCAAAACGTGTAAGCCCTTCTCTGTGGCGTGGTGAACACGAGCGGCTAGTTGATCGACCGTCCAATATTCGTCCTCGCTGCTGTCGGCCCAGCGTGCGTAGGTCATATCCACCACCCAGCCGCTGCGCCCGTGCCAATCTCGTTCTGGATCAGGGAAGAGTACGCAGAGTTTTGTCTCTTTTTTCGTCTCTGATATCGCAATCCCCGAAGAGCCTGAAGTTACTGTGGGCAGGTGGGTGCGACCACGCAGTTGGCATCCTGTATGGCAATCGCTATAAAGATCGACTTTCATTCTAGGTGGAATTTCCTTAGGCAATCGGCTTGTCCACACCCACGTTGTGCCCGATAAGCCAGGTTGTGAAGCCCAGTTTGATAGGCGTGCCGACTCTCCATTTACAACCAGTCTCACATGCGACCAAGGTTCTGTATCTGTGACGGTAAATGTTACGGTGTCTCCCCCTTTTGGAACCGCTGGTTCGACAATAAATTGCGGCCACAGATTGGTTGAAACCGATGCGGTGGGGCTGATGATAACTTGGCCCGAAAGAGGCAATAACCAGACAAGAGTAATCAAGACGCAAGCGGTGATCAGCACGCTAATCAAAAAGGTTTGCTTATAGCTCAAATTTTTCATCAATCACTCTCTGCCAGCGTTGGTAAGATAAAGCGCATTGTGGTGCCGCTTTGCTCATCTGGCTCTGCGTCCGCTTCGTAAATGCTTTCGACAAGTAGCTGGCTTTGGTGGTGTCGCAATATTTCGGCAACAATGGTGAGGCCAAGCCCGATGCTCTGTACGTTTGCGGCGGCGACTCGATAGAAAGGATCGGTTAGGTGCGTCAGATGTTGCGGTGCAATGCCCGGTCCGGTGTCGCGGACTTTACACAAAACGCCACTTTCTTCGCGCGAAAGAGAGACTGTCACAATATCACCATGGTGGCTGTAGCGAATGCTGTTGCTAATCAAATTTGTTAGCACTTGCTTTAACATCCCACGATTGCCCAACACTTCAGGTAAGAATGAGGTAGGCAGAGATGAAGTAGATTCAAGCCGCAAGCTTATCTCTTTTTCTTCGGCTTGGTTTAATAGCTGCGAAACTACTTCTTGTGCCAGCACAGCCAGATCAAAGAGTTCGGTTTCGATATGAGTGCGGCTCTCTATTTGGACCAGTTCCAGCGCTCTATTCGATAGCTGCGTCAGCCGTTGCGTCTCGCCTTTGGCATAGGCAATGGATTCTTCTTTTTGCGCCTCGGATAGATTGGGCAAACGCAGCACTTCGAGGTGCGCGGTGATTGTTTCTAACGGGGTACGTAGCTCATGGGCAAGACGCCCCAATATCAAGCTAAAGTTTTGCTCGGTCTGTTTCTGCGACGTTGCATCTACAAAAAAGACCAGCTTGTGATTTTCCCAATCCGTTAGCCACCATCGGACGCGTTGCTTAGCGGCATGAGCAAACGGGGTGATATCTAATTCTAGCGAGCGATAGAGACCAAAGTTATCTGGGCCAGAGACTTGGAAGGCATCATGTTCTGCGATAAGAGCTAGGAGTTCGGGCGTCAAGTCAAATTTTGTACTGTTGGCGTTAAAAAAGCGTTGCGCATACGGGTTTGCATATTCTGCTTGGTTATTATAGCGCAACATCAAAAACCCTATCGGTGCATTCAGCACGGGAGATAGGGTCAAAAGCGTCTCTTCGATTTTGTGTTTTTGCTCTATCCAACGGATTACGCCCAACGTTGCAACAACAGCCAGCAGGGGCAGAAGGATCAAGAGCAGGAGAAACCAGCGTAGATCAATGATCAGCATATCTATTTGTCTGTTCTTGTGCAATTCTGCCTAGCTCACGTGCCAGAAAAGTGATGGGGCCGCTTTTTACCAAAGCAATTTTATTGTCAAGTCACTTTTTTTGAACATGAGCGTTCTGTCTTACAATAACGTAGCAAACTTGAGCAAAGTTTCATGCTGCGTATTATATCATACTGGTAGATCTGACAGGTTGCATACTGGTAAAAGATGCAAAACAAGACTGTCAGATCTACCGTTACACAATTGCCCAAACGCTGATAGACTATATATACGTTGTTATAGAATTTAAAGTCTGCTTAGAAAAAGAGAATATTATTATGAAGAGAATCCGTATTGTAAGTGCTGCCGTGATACTGGTTCTACGTGCTGGAAACGAGCTTGGAATAAATAAAAGTGGAAAATTACGAATATGTCATTCCCGTAGGTAGTTGGCGGGAATCCATTCTCACTCAACGAATATGGATGTCCGATGAAAACGCTCGGGCATGACATCGACTTAACTTTCGCGTTTTATTTAATTTTCGTTCCTGAAGTTGCTCAATCCATTTTATGCAGAGCAGAACTAGTTATCATTACTCTGTAAACAGACTAAATCACGGCTATGAAAAAATAAGGAGAGATGAATGAAAAGAATTGAATCAGATGCCAGACGGAGAATTCTTCTCGGAATTTTGTCTTTGGGTGTCTGCCTAATTATTATCTGGGGAATGAGTAAAATCGTACAAAACCGCCCGGCAGTCCTCGATCCAGTTCTTTCGAATACATATAATTTTGTGGCGATTGCCGATTTGGCGCAAATTGATTTAGGTTCGCATAAACAGAAGACAATTCGATGGATTGAAGAAAATGCCCAAGCTGATGGCAGCTTTACATTTGAAGGCACAATTAAAAGCATGACAAGTCCAGAGGATCTATTAGACTCGATCTACTATGCTGCATTAACGCTAAACGAGTTGAAACAAACCGAGTCGGGAAGGACTGAGTTACCATATCACCAAAAAAGCATAGAAACTATTCAAAATCTGCAAATGACAACTGGTGCATTTAGTCAGATTGCGGGTAAAGGCGACGCTTACTGGAAAGAAAAAGGATTCTCGGACGACAGTTTAGAAATTGTTAATTTAACCAATACATATAGAGCAATCGTAACGCTCGACCTGCTCGAAGCTGCGCCGTTGGATCGAGATGCAAGTGAAAAATGGTTGACAATTCTCTGGACAGAACTGATGCAGAAAGAGGTTCTACCCAACGGCAAAATCCCTGACGATACGCTACCCCATTTAAACACGATACTTTACGCGCTGTCTTTGCTTGAAACGGAAATTAAAGAACTGCCTGAGTTCGATGCGTTTTTTCCTCTCTTTCAAGAGGAAAGACAAAAGCTCGAAAACATTGAAACTCTGACAGGAAGCATCCTCTATGATACGTACTGGATCCAAGACATTAGTCAAATTTTGGGGTTACAGCCTGTCGATCTCTCAAAGTCGTTTATTCCTGCGCTGATTGAAAATCAACGCAAAGATGGCGGATTTAATCTGTATTTTCAACTAAATTCCGAGAGTGTAGGAACAAATTTCGCGCTTGAACTGATTGTTGAGGCGGGGGAACCTATTCCTCAGCGCGAAAAGATAGTTTCGCTTGTCGAAAAGTATAAGGCACGGCCAGGAGGGTTTTCGCTCATTCATTAACTGATTAGCAGAACTTTTCTACTAATTTCTCAGTTGAGGAAAATGTAGTAATTTCTGT
Source organism: Endocladia muricata (assembly GCA_032356245.1). Taxonomy (NCBI): domain Eukaryota; phylum Rhodophyta; class Florideophyceae; order Gigartinales; family Endocladiaceae; genus Endocladia; species Endocladia muricata. The sequence continues at coordinate 3,676 of JAUKWC010037099.1, forward strand.
ATTGCAATACCTATGCCAGTATGGGGCTATGATTGGTAATTTGCGGCAAGGCTACTTCAAACCGAGAGAGGTTCAATCTGCGAGATTGACCCTCTCTTTCGCTCCCGAATCAGACGAGGATAGGATGTGTCTCTGCAAAAATAATCGTGTATAGAAAAAGCGGGGCAGTAGCCACATGATAGCTACTGCCCCGCTTTTTTATTTACAAACAACCTTACCACATATGCTACATCAGCATTTCGGCTGCGGTGTATGGTTGGCCAAACGCCTCGGCCACGCCTCTATGCGTTACGTGCCCGCCTACCGTGTTGATCCCGCGCATCAGCGTTGGGTCGGCCTTACTTGCGACATTTACACCAAGATCGGCTAGACGCACGGCATAGGGCAGCGTCACGTTTGTCAATGCAATGGTAGACGTGCGCGGCACGGCACCAGGCATGTTGCCCACCGAATAGTGGATCACCCCATGCTTTTCGTAAGTTGGATTGCTATGCGATGTCACCCGATCAACGGTCTCGATACAGCCGCCCTGATCAATCGCCACATCGACAATAACCGATCCAGCCTTCATCTGCTGAACCATTGGCTCGCTAACAAGTTTGGGCGCACGCGTACCGGCAACCAACACCGCACCAACCAGCAGATCGGCCCTGGCGACGGCCACTTCCATATTGTACGAATTAGACATCAGCGTTTCGACGCGACCGTTAAAAATGTTGTCTAATTCGCGCAAGCGGTTGGCGCTGATGTCTAATATTGTTACTTTTGCACCAAGCCCTACCGCCATCTTTGCTGCGTTTAAGCCAACAACGCCGCCGCCCACAATTGTGACTCGCCCCGGAGAAACGCCCGGCACACCGCCCAGCAAAATACCAAGCCCGCCATTCGACTTCTCTAAATAGCGCACGCCGATCTGCACAGCCATGCGGCCAGCCACTTCGCTCATCGGTGTTAGCAAGGGCAATGCCCCAGAATCGTGCTGCACCGTCTCGTAGGCAATCGACGTTACTTTATCGGCGACCAGCGCTTCGGTCAACGGCGCTTCGGCGGCCAAATGCAGATAGGTGAAAAGAAGAAGATCCTCGCGGAAATAACCGTATTCGGCCTCTAGCGGCTCTTTTACCTTGCAAACCATCTCTGCCGACCAGACTTCCGCAGCCGAATCGACAATTGTGCCACCCGACTCTACATAGCTCTCGTTCTCAAATCCGCTGCCATCACCGGCATCTTTCTCGACCAACACAGTATGTCCATGGCGGACCAACTCTTGTGTCCCCGCAGGCGTCAAGCCCACGCGGTTTTCCATATTTTTTATTTCTCTTGGAACCCCAATAATCACGATTATCTCCTTTGATAATCTAGATGCATTACTGCACTATGCCCTTGCTATTCTATAGGGCTTAAATTATTTTGGCTTTGATTATCGCCAATTATTTTATCGAATCAACCAACGCACTCTTCAACGAGCTAACCAACAGGTCAGCATCCGATTGAGTGATGATCAGCGGTGGAGCAAGCACCAATACGTTGCACAAATTTGGCACAGTATTACCATTCTTCGTAATAATTACGCCCTGCTCTTTCATATTGGCAACCACACCGTTGACGATGCTGTCGCTCACTGCCTCTTTGGTCTCTTTATCCTGAACCAATTCGATACCAAATAACAGGCCGCGCCCACGTACATCACCCACATAAGGATGCTCGATCAAGTCAACAAGCTGCTCGCGAATATAAGCACCCATCTTAGCAGAATTTTTCACCAACTCTTCGCGCTCGATGATCTCGATATTGCGCAGGCCCACCGCAGTCGCAACCGGGTGTCCCCCGTAGGTGTTGATATGGCGAAAATGTTTCATATCCGTCTCGTCGCTCAAAAATCCGTCAAAGATCTTCTGGCTCACAATTGTGGCCGCTAGCGGCTGATATCCGCTGGCGATACCCTTGGCACAAGTCACAATATCGGGCTTTACGTCCCAATGATCGTGGCCCCAAAAGGTGCCCGTGCGCCCAAAACCGCTCACCACTTCATCAAAAATCAGCAGCACGCCATGCTTGTCGCACACCTTGCGGATTGCAGGGATGTAGGAGTCGGGTGGAATCATCACGCCGCCGCCGGAAATCATCGGCTCCATAATAAAGGCGGCCACCGTTTGCGTTCCCTCATAGTTGATTACATCATCAAGCCACTGGGCACAGGCCATTCCATGCTCAGCATCGCTGTGATGTGGATCCTTGCGATAGGGATAAGGTGGCGGCACCTGAAGAAACCCCGGAGCGTTCAAGCCGTAGCCAATCCGTCGCTCGGCCTGTCCCGTTGCGCTCATCGCGGCCAGCGTATTGCCGTGGTAGGCACGGTAGCGCGAGATGATCTTCTTGCGGTTATGGCCGCCAGGCTCGCCAGATTGCTGGTGATATTGCCAAGCGATTTTAAAGGCCGCTTCGTTCGACTCGGAGCCGCTATTCGTAAAAAATACGCGTCCCTTCATCTTTAGCTTTTGGAGCAGCTTTTGAGCGAGTAAGGCCGACGGCTCGGTGGTCATGGCAGCAGAAGCATAGGGCAACTTCTTCATCTGCTGATAGGCAACGTCCGCCAACTCCTCGCGACCATACCCCACATTGACGCACCAAATTCCCGAAATGGCATCCATATAGCGTTTGCCATTTTCGTCTGTTATATACGGTCCTTCTCCCGATACGATTGGTACCATCGGGTTCGCTTCTAAATTCTTGTGTTGCTTGATCGGGTGCCAGAGCGATTCCGCTCCAATTTCCCCGATAGATTTTACAGATTGCATGAGATTCTCCATCTGTAAGGCATCCTATTTAAACCAAATAATGTTTTTAGGTGCCTTGGATATAAGAGCAAGATTGCTCACATAATTGCGCAGTAATGAATGAATTATAATAGGCCAATCAACTAATTGTCGTCGGTCAAACAGCCTAGTTCTTCTGGTTCTCTGAGGAGTTGTAGGTAAATCGCAGAATGAATTCTGCGCCTGATATGGGAAACCTGTTGAAACAGATTAAAAGCCACGTAACGATAACGTGATAAATCATGTTTCCCATAGCAGGCTGGGGATGAATTCCCGAATTACCACAAAGAACCGCTCTTCATAAACTAGCTCTTGATAAAACTAGCTCTTGATAAAAGAAGAGTCGGACAAATCTGCCGAGTCCGTTTGGACTCGGCAGATTATTCTAACAATTAATTTTTGGGGAGGTGTGTATTAAATATGTCTGAAGTGCAGTGGGGGGGGTTACGCCATGTTTGTCTCTACATATTTATCCAAGAAGCGGTGCGGCAGCTTGAGTGCATCGCGGCGGAATGGATCGGCCAATACTTCGGCGCCTCCCTCAATCACGCCATCGATTACGGCTGGGCGACCAGATTTCATCGCTTCGTTAATGGCATCACCGACATCGTTATAATCTTCGACGCGAATTCCAACAGCACCCATGTTACGCGCAATTTCGGCATAGTCTGGGTTCTGGCGCAGGTTAGTGCCCAAGAAGCGATCGCCGTAGAAGTCGATCTGATTCTTCTTTTCGGCACCCCATTCATGGTTGTTTGCCACAATTACAATCACAGGAATCTCTTCGCGCACCAGCGTCATGATCTCGGACAAGCCGCCGATGCCGTATGCACCATCGCCGGTAAAGGCAAAGACTGGCTTATCTGGCGCAGCCACCTTGGCACCCATTGCGGCGCCAACCGAGAAGCCACAGTTACCCCAGCTTAGCGCAGCCAAATGTTGGCGAGTGCCGCTAAAGTGGAAGTAGTCGTTCGACATAGAACAGGTGTTGCCAATGTCTGTTGTAACAATCGCGTCTTGCGGTACGATGTTTGATAGTTCGCTTAAGAAGCGACGTGGATGCATCGTTTTGCTGGTCGATGATGACATCGCAGCTTTCTCATCTGCCCAACGCTTGTTCTCTTGGTCAATTTCGTCCATGCGATCTTCGTTGACTTGCATGTCTGGCATCTGTGCCTTCACCATGCTGACCATTTCGCGGGTGAACTCTTTCACATCGGCGTTGCTGGCAACGTCAACCTTCATCGTCATGCCCAGCACTTTATGGTTAATGTCCACTTGGACAATCTTGGCATCCTTCGGCCAATATTCCATGTCGTACTGCGGCAACGTGCCAAACGGCCCAAGGCGCGTGCCCAAAGCAAGGACCACATCCGCTTTTGCAATCGTGCGCATGGCAGCCTTTGATCCACAATAGCCAATCGGGCCAACCGCCAATGGATGTTCGTTGGGGAAGCTGTCGTTATGAAGATAGGTGTTTACAACGGGCAGCGTCAGATATTCGGCCAGTGCTTTTACCTCGTCCAATGCTGCACCCTGCGAAACGCCACCACCGGCCAAAATCACTGGATTCTTTGCGGTTTTTAGCAGATTAACGGCTTCTTGCATCGACTCTAGCGACCCTGGTCCACGGGTAATGTCGAGCGATGGATAGACTTCGTAATCTGCTTCGCCGTAGAACATATCGCGTGGAATATTCAACTGCGTGGGGCCATATTCGGCCTTCGCCATGAAGAAGCAGCGACGGGCCAGTTCGGCCATGCGCTCGTAGCGGTTGACGCGCACTTGATAGACCGTCTGCTTTTCGAACATAGGCATCTGGTCTAGCTCTTGGAAACCACCCAGGCCAAGCCCCATCGAACCCGTTTCGGGCGTGATGGCAACAACGGGTGAGTGCGCCCAAAATGCCGCAGTGATTGCCGATACAAAGTTGGCAATACCGGGGCCATTCTGTGCGATACAGGTCTGCGGGCGACCCGTTACGCGAGCGTGGCCGTCGGCCGCATGGGCCGCAGCTTGCTCGTGAGCAACCGAAATAAAGCGTATTCCAGCTTGTGGGAAAATATCTAGCGCATCCATAAAGGCCGAACCGACAATGCCGTAGACGGTATCAACCTTTTCTGCGACCAGGGTTTCTACCAGCGCTTCGCTGGGAGTCATTCTAACCGTAGCCATGTGTGTCTCCTTGAATAGTACAGTTTGTTCAGTAAAATATTTTTAGATAATTGAATATAATAAAACCAACGTGATTTAAAAGCTGGGTATAAACTACCCTTTCCCACGCCATGGAATTAACTTGTTTTCTAACATGCGCATGAGCAGATCCATGGCAATGCCGATGATACCAATGAGGATAATTCCGATCATGACAACTTCAGTGAGGAAAAATTTCTGCGCCACCCAAATCATCTGACCGATGCCCTCTTGTGCACCAAGTAGTTCTGCAGCGACCAATGTTCCCCAACAGACACCTAGCGAGACGCGCATTCCCGTAAAAATTTCGGGCAGCGCGTTGGGCAAAATCACGTGACGTAGTACCTGTAATTTTGATGCACCCAACGAGTAAGCGGCGTGAACTTTGGACAATTTGACGCTCAATACGCCAGATCGAGCCGCGATTGCCATGATCCATAGGGCGGCGAGGAAGAGCAGCAGCACCTTGGATTCTTCGCCGATGCCAACCCAGATGATGACCAACGGGATAAAGGCCAACGGTGGAATAGGGCGGAAGAATTCTACAAGTGGATCAAGCAGACCACGCATAACGTTGGACAAACCCATCGCTAGACCGAGCGGAATACCAACAAGGCACCCCAGTAGAAAGCCAGCGATAATGCGAAAGAGGCTTGCCCCCAAATGTTCCCACAGTGTAACGTTACGGTAGCCTTGGGCCGCTATCTCGATAAACCTTTCCCAAACTGAACCGGGACCGGGCAAAAAGACAGGATCCACCCATCCCCTAATATCCGAGAGTGCCCACAGTATGGACAGAACAACAACGGATACAATGCTCCAAAAAAGGCTGCCGGTAATTGCGGATGCATCGCCAAAGGTAACTGTCTTGCGCTCTACATCGCCAAAGCGGGTAAGGCCGAGTCGCGCTAATAATGACGGTTTCACACTGTTAGACATTTAAGGCGCTCCCCCTTGATGTCCCATAATCTGCTCTTCCATTTCCCAGATCAGAGATAAGATTTCTTCGCGCCGCTCGATAAACTCGGGCGACGTTTTTAGTTCGCGTGGATTGTGGGTTAAGCCTAGCTTGGCAAAAGGTAGCTCGTATTCTCGCTCAATGCGTCCTGGTCGGGGCGCCATGACAAAAAGCTTGTCGCCCAAAAAGAGCGCCTCTTCTACACTATGCGTTACCAGTACAATCGTCTTACCGGTATCGTTCCATAGCTTTAGGATCAACCCCTGCATCTTCTCACGAGTCAATGCATCTAGCGCGCCCAGCGGTTCATCCATCAGAATAAGTGATGGATCATTGGCGAGACTGCGAGCGAGCGCAACACGTTGCTGCATTCCACCAGAGAGTTCGTAGACCGCTTTTTCTGCGAAGCCAGAAAGGCCAACTGTATTGAGCAGGCTATTAACAACGTCGGTAGTCTCGGCGGCTGGACGACCATTCATCTTCGGCCCAAAGCCAACATTTTCAGCAACAGAGAGCCACTCGAAAAGCGCACCTTGTTGGAAGACCATGCCACGCTCTTGGCCCGGCCCTGTAATTTCATCATCCCCTAGCGTTACGCGCCCACTGGTTGGAGAAAGAAAGCCTGCAAGTATGTTGAGTAAAGAGGTCTTTCCACAGCCCGATGGCCCAAGTAGCGTTAGAATGCGTCCTTCGCCCAACGTAAACGAGACGTCGCGCAACGCTTCAACCGAACCGCCATCTGGTAATTTGTAAATCATGCCGACTTTGTCAGCGATAAGTTCATTCATAAATGAAATACTTTTGGGATTTTAAAGATGTTTAAAAATATGTTTGCATAATGTATCTATTCGGTATTATCGGCTTCGATATTATCGGCTGAGGGTTGATGCAAACAAATCGCACCGAAAAATGTTTGATAGTCTGGGGCTACACATTACGTTTTGCCATATAGTACTAGCACAAAAATCGAGCTAATAGTTAGAGAGGATGCCCAGATGAGCACCCTCTCTAATCTTGTCGATCTAAATGAAGTATGAGCTAGCCTTAGTTGACCTGCTCTAGGAAGCTGGTATCAATGAATGGTGCGTAATCATCTAGCGCAGCATCCAATTCGCCCTGCTCTACGAAGAAGTCGGCTACCTCTTTCACAAAGGTTTGGACTGTTCCACCCATCCATGCATCAGAAAGCTGTTCTTCGGCAGTTGGGAATTTAAAGAGCGCAAGAACAGCGTTCGAATCTTCTACGCTCATACCTGCTGCTTCGGCGATCACATCTTCTTTTGCAGCCATATCGGCAGTATAGGCGGCGTTAGCATCTTCCGTCACCTGCAAGAACTTGGTGATAACGTCTGGATAGCTAGCGGCAAATTCGTCGGTTACAGACACAACGTCAAAGACGCGAATGCCAATAGCTTCCATCTCCTCGCCCGTCATCAGAATGTCGCCATTCTCTTTCATGCGGCGCAATGCACCACCCCAACCACAAGCCATTGCCACATCACCACGTTGGAGAGCAGCAGAGCCATCGGCTGGAGCCAAGTCAACAAGTTCTAGCTTGCTAACGTCTACACCCAAGTGCTCCATCTCGCGCAACATCTTGTAGTGAGCAACGGTACCAATTGGCACAGCTACCTGCATCCCCTCTAGGTCTGTCACATTGTCGATACCGATACCTGTATCGGTTCCAACAACACAATTGTCATTTTCAGAATAAGAGACAGCCACGCTAACTATTTTTAAGGACAGGCCAGCGGTTACGGCATTGGCAAATGGTACAAGACCCTGCGAATAGGCGATTTGAACATCACCAGAGGCCATTGCAGCAGACATAGCAACACCGGTGTCGAATGATACCCAGTTTACTTTCATCCCTAAGGCTTCGTCGTAGGTCTCTTCAAGCTGTGCAACTTGATTGGGTGTTGGCCATTCAAGAAAGTATGCAACGGTGAGTTCGTCTAACTCATCCGCAGCCATCTCACTGCTAGAATCTTCAGCAGCCATCTCGCTGCTAGAATCTTCATTAGAATCTTCGCCAGCCGGTGCAGCTGTTGGTACGGTACAGCCAGCCGCAATTAGACTAAGTACAAGTAATAGTGTAGCCAACCACATTGTTCTTTTCATGAATTTAATCTCCCTCATTAATGAATTTGATAGTACATAATATAGAGCCAAAAATTAAGATCAAAAAGTGGGGACTTGCCATAGATTTTCAAATTTTGACGCTGAACTATCTTTGAATGTAAGTAAGAAATAAAGTAGGGGATCAAAGTGTTTTCTAAAAAGACAAAAGCGATTCAAAAACTTTAATAAGCCATAGACATTGTCTTTTTGGAATAGACTGACTGCTTATAGAACTCAGGTAGGCTGTGTACAGCGATGTACATCCACTTTGATTGTTTATAAGTGTTAATGTTTTGAACTAAATTGTCAATATTTAATTTACTTAAACGAAAATGCTAGAAAATATACGATGAGAGGAACGACTATACCGGGTAACGCCATAAAATTAACGTTTTTCACTCAGCACTGCTTTCACGCAAAATTGTGGCTGTCTGCTGTTGCAGAATATATGGCAGGTATAGATATAGTGAGCAAGGCTATAGAGCAGAAAAATCAGATCGGTTTTACTGGGGTGACCTATTCTCATCTATAAGTACTTCAATATTAAGTACTTCAATATAAGGGGGACTTTGACTTTCCGCCAATGTAATTGATAATTGGTTCTAATGCAAGAGCCATTATTGACAAATCTGATGGATCCATTGAAATGCCAAAAACAGCAACATTTATAAGTCTTGGTTTTGTGAATCTTGATCATAAAAGCGAGCAACCACTCTATCGACAGCTATACGAAATATTGCGCGAGTCAATCTTGGGTGGGCAGCTCAAAGGTGGGACGCGTCTCCCTTCGACGCGGGCGTTAGCCAATGAGTTGAATATTTCGCGCAATACGGTGATCAATGCATTTGGTCAGTTGACTGCTGAAGGATACTTGGATAGCCGCACCGGGTTTGGCACATGCGTGACCGAGAATTTGCCGGAAGAAATATTGCAGATCACGCGCGCGCGCATGGCTCAAACAAAAACAATTGCGCCGCGATCAATACCGCCCCCCCGATTGTCGGAACGGGCCGAAGCCGTAGCAAAAATTCCCTACCGTTGGGAAACAGCTCAACCGCGCGCGTTTTGCCCGACGCTGCCTGCGCTAGATGCTTTTCCCTTGGCACTGTGGCAAAAGCTCTCGGCTGCCAGTATGAGCGATCTAACGCATGCTCAACTGGGGCAGCTTTCGGCGCTGGGGTATGGTCCTCTGCGCGAGGCGCTGGCAACATATTTGCAAACGGCGCGCGGCGTGCGCTGTACGCCGGATCAGGTGATTATTACAAACGGCACGCAGCAGGCGTTGACGACGACGATCAATTTTTTGCTCAATCGTAATGCGCAGGCGTGGATGGAGAATCCGAGCTATGTTGGGATTCGGACGGCTTTGCAGGGCGCGTTGGCCGATATTGTGCCTGTACGTGTCGATGAAGAGGGGTTGGTGGTCGAAGAGGGGATTGCGGCTGCGCCCGACGCACGCTTGGTTTTTATTTCGCCGTCGCATCAATATCCACTGGGTGTGACGATGAGTTTGGCGAGACGTTTGCGGCTGTTGCAGTGGGCGGCGGAGAAGCGTGCATGGATTGTGGAGGATGATTATGATAGTGAATATCGATATCAGGGCAATCCGCTGTCGGCCTTGCAGGGGTTGGATCAGGAAGGGCGCGTGATCTATATCGGGTCGTTTAGTAAGGTGCTTTACCCGGCGTTGCGGATTGGGTACATGGTTGTGCCGCAGCCGCTGGTCGAGCCGCTACACGCCGTGCGCGCACACGCAGATCGCGGCGTGTCTCTGCTGTCGCAGGTTATATTAGAGCGCTTTATTACCGAGGGTCACTTTGCGCGCCACATCCGGCGGATGCGTACGCTTTATGCGGATCGACAGCAGGTGCTGGTCGAGGCGGCGGGGACATATTTGACTGGTTTACTAAGAGTAGAGCCGAATGACGCGGGATTGCATTTGGTGGGTTGGCTGCCGCCCAAAGCCGACGGTACGCTCGTGGATGATGAACTGGTTTCCAATGCTTTGCTGGCGGAAGGGATCGATGCACCATCGCTGTCGTCACTTTCCATGTTGCCATTGGAACAGAGCGGTCTTGTGCTTGGGTACACATCTGTTCCAGCCGAGGAGCTTGCGCCTGCGGTGGTAAAAATGCGCCCAATTTTAGAGCGATTTGTGTGATCAACGGATGCTTACTCTGCTCTTTTAGCAATAGCTTTGAAAAGGCTAGATTCATTCCACAATTTGTCTACACGAATATACAACCAGGCCAAATCTAATAGCCGTTTGTTACCACCTCACCAAAGTTTATCCTTCAAAATAGCTAGACTATATTCGTGATCGTTATTCGTGATCGTTAACCATCATACGGCCATGTTGCAAAGCGATGCATATTCACCCCAATCTGGCTCACCATCTCTTGAAAGATGGCTGTGGTCTGTTTGTCGCGTGGAATGTATGAGACCAAGTATAGATCCTCGCGCCCCGTAAGCGTTGGCACTTCTGAAACGATATAGGTCAGCTTCCCATATTCTGGGTGATGATAATCCACCCCTTCCCAATTATAAAAGATATCTTCGCCAACATAACGCGTGCGCGCCCAAAAGTCTCGAAAGCGGGCGTATTGACACAATTCGTTAAAGATTAAGTCGAACTGTTTGGTGTGGCGATATTGCAGCGAGCTAGCGCGAAAATGCTGCACATTGCGGATCGCAAATCTTTCCCAACCTGGCCCCAACACGCTTGGAAATGGCGAGTCGTCGCTAAAATAATAGCGGAGCAGATTAAAGCCCGCGGCTGATTCATGTCCGTTTTTAAGAAGCGAATCCGGCGCGTGCGATATATTTAGCATCAATGAATTGGCCGCCACAATTGTGTAGAGCGAATCGTAGATAAATGCCGGCACCTGAATGTCGCGCGCGGCCGTTATCAGCATTTGCAGCACATCGGCCGGATTGCCAGGCACAGCCGAGCGCGGATCAATATCCACCTGCGCAGCCGCCGAGTAGAAGGCCATGCGCTCCATGCTAGTTAGGCCAAAAGCGTCTGCCAGTTTTGCAATAATCTGCGGCTCAAGATTGCGCTTATCGCCCTGCTCGATCTGACCAATCGTTCGGCT
>JAUKWC010037110.1:0-14846 GCA_032356245.1 Endocladia muricata
CGCGCACCGAGTCGACGGCTTCGTCGTAGAGCTGTATGTCCGTGTACGGCGCGCAGATGCCCGGGTTTTCTTGCAGGAACCGCTCGTGCTGCGCGATGTATGCGCGTTGAGAGTTCTCGACTTCGCGGATGATCTGGAAGTAGCTGCCCCACGTGCCGTCCCAGCTGAGAAAGTTCGCGGTTGCGAGTCCGGGGGAGAATCGCTTGAGCGACGCGAGTGCGGCGTTGTATTCCGTCGCGTCCGCCTTGCGACCGAACGAAGCCTCGAAGGATGTCTCCACTCCTCCGCTCTCCACGAGCCAGTAGACGCCGGCCAGAGCGACCAGCGCGACGCCGCCGGCTGCGCCGACGGGCGTCACCGCGAACGCGCCGGCGAGCCACGTCGCGAATGCACTGCCGGCGGGTACCGCCAGCGGAAGTGGGACGAGACCGAGAGGGTCGGTCGCGGTGAGTGGTCGAGCTCCCACGTAGGCGTAGGTGTTCGTTCCACCCTGCAATCCGATCGGATCGCTCGTCAGATAGCGCCCGGTGCCAGGGTCGTAGTCGCGGAGGTAGTTGTAGTGCGTGCCGGTCTCGGCATCGGCGTACTGGCCGGGCAGGCGTAGCGGCTGTGCCGTTCGCTCGACGTCGACGATCGCCTTGCCGAACGGGGTGTAGCGAGCGTGCCAGACGATGTCGCCGTTGGCGTCGCCGACGACCCGAGGAGCGCCGAGGTGATCCGTGTGCATGGCGTACATCTGACGACCCGCGATCTTTGCCACGGGATGCCGATTCGGGAGGTAGACGTACTGGGCGTTGACCGTGCCGTCCTCGGCAAGCTCGGCTGTCAGCGTGGGACCGTCATAGAGAAAGTGGGTAGTGGCCGCCTGACCGCTCGCGTTCAGCACGGTCTTGGTGACGCGCTCGCCGAAGGCGTTGTACGCGTAGCGGGCGAGGAGCGTGTCACCGCGGTGCACGCTGATGGGGCGTCGGGCAGAGTCGTAGGTGTAGCGGAACGCTCCGGCCGCGAGCGGAGAGCCGTGCGCGTCGTATCGGTAGTCCAACGATGCCTGCGACGACAGGTCGACGCGCCTGACAAGGCGGTTGCCGTCGCCCGGTGCCGCGTAGTCGAGACGTTCGCCTTCCACGCGACCGTCGCTGTGGCGCGTTTCGCGACTGACGCGATTGCCGGTTGAGTCATGCCGATAGCGGTAGTCGCCGGTCAGCGTATCGGCGAGGCTGAGGCGGCCCGCGGCGTAGCCGTAGCGCTGGCGAGAGCCGTTCTCGTCGATGCCGACCAGACGACCGGCGTGATCGAACGTGTAGTCGAGGCCGAGCGTGCGGTCGATGTCGAGTGCGAGTGGTCGCCCGGTCGGGTCGAAGGTCGCTGTCCTGCGGCGGCCGTCGAGAGCGAGGTGACCACTGGTGCCGTCGCGCGGATCGAGATCGATTTCGGCGACGACGATGTTTCGAGCGAGCCCCATCAGCGCGCTGCGGGTGATGGCGCGAAGCGAACCGCGATTCGCGCCCTCCTCGTGGTAGTGGAAGCGGAGACGCTGTCCGCCGGGGAGGCGCTTGACCGTCACTCGCCCCCGGTCGTCGTGTTCCCAGGTCGTGACATGACGTCGTCCGCCCAACTCGCGCTCGTGACGTGTCTGCTGCCCCTCGGCGTCGTGCTCGAAGCGCTCGATGCTCGTCTTGTTGCTCGCCTCGACAAGACGGCCGTTCGTCGGATCGTGGCGCCATTGTGCGGTGTCATCATCGTCGTGCCGCTTGATGAGCCTTCCGGCGGCGTCCCAGGCGTAGGACGTGACACGGCCGTTCGCGTGCTCCCGCCGCAGCCGATTGCCGGCGGCGTCGTAGGTGTAGCGCTCGACGCCGGTGTCCGGGCCTTCGTGGCGCACGATCCGTTCGAAATCGTCGCTCTGGAACGTGGTCGTGGAACCGCGCTGGTCCGTAAACGACTTCGCCCGACCGAGCGCGTCGTAGGTTTGACCTGTCCGTGTCCCGTCGGCGGCGATCCTGCTTGAACGACGAGCGAGCGGATCGTGTGCATACTCGGTGCGTGCACCGCTGGCGAGATCGATGGCGGCGACAAGCTGTCCGTACCGGTCGTGCTCGAATGCAGTCTCGTTCGCCGCCCAGTCATCGTTGCCGGCCAGTCGTCGGCGCTCGGTCGCGACGCGAGGACGTCCGCGAGCGTCCAGCACATGAGAAAGGGAACGCACGAGCTCGCCGTCGGGGCCGAGCAAGGTGCGTTCGAGTACTCGATTCTCCGAGTCGTGCTGGAGGGTCGATACGCGCCCGATGTCGTCGATCAAGCGCGCGGCCCTGCCGGCGGCATCGCGCTCGAGCACGGTGCGTCGACCGTCGGTGTCGATGGTTGCGACCGACCGCCCCTCGGCGTCGTGTTCATGCCGTAGATGCAGCGCACGCCATGACACTTGCGTGATCTGACCGTGGGCGCCGTACTCGAGCCTGTAGGGGCTCGCCGTTCCGACGCGCACTTCGGTCGGTCGTCCGAAGGCGTCCGGCGCGCCGAGCCGAATCGTCGGTGCCGCTGGTGGATGCACGGCAACCAGGCGGTAGTGTTCGTCTCGTTCGAACCGGATGATGTCGACGACGTCCTCGCGCGGACCGTCGATGGCGACGAGATAGCCGTTCGCATCGTGCTCGAACGTCGAGCGCCGCTCGATCGGTGCATGACCGGTTTCGGTCGGGGAGAATCCGCGTTCCGTCACCGACGTCACGCGTCCGTGCGCGTCGCGCTCGTACTCGACGACGCGTTCGCCAGCCTCGTTCACGCTTGGCCAAGCGATGCGTGTCGGCTCCGTGCCTGCTTCCCGATACTCGTAGCGGGCGACGAATCGGCTGGTACCGTCGGCCACCGTCACTCGAGTGTCGACCAGGCGTCCGAGCTTGTCGTATGCGTGATGAAAGGTCCTGGCCGGCGCGCCGTGATCGTCGATGCGGGTATCGCTCGTCAACCTGCCTGCCGCGTCGTACACGTAGTCGTGCCCGGTTGGCGGACAGGTCACGCATCCCGCGCCGCGCGACGACAGAAGCTGGGAGCGTCCGCCCTGCGGGTCGCGGCGCCAGGTGTAGACGCTCTGGCCGCCATCGCTGGCCGTGACGAGCGTTCGGCCGATCTCGCCGACTTGGTGCGGCGGCTCGTGGAGCAGCGAGACGCGCTCCATGCCATCCGCGCTTTCGGACAGCGTCGCCCGACCGCCGTCGTCGTAGTTCCAGGTGCGTATCCGCTGGCCGGTACGTTCGGTCAGCCCTGTCACGTGATGGGGCCAGAGCGCATGTTCGTAGTGATAGCGTCGGTTCGTGCCGTCTGCAAAGCGCGCCCTCGCCAGGTTGCGCTTGCCGTCGTAGTCGTACTCGATTCGCGTGTAGTCGGGAAGGACGATTGCGGTGAGGTGCCCGGGCTGCTCCTGGAAGTCGGATTGCCGGTAGTTCCCGAGTCCTGCTGGTGCGTACTCGAGACGCAGTCTCAGACCGCGTTCGTCCGTGACAGACGCGAGACGCCGTTTCACGTAGCGAAGCGCGAGGCTCCGCTGATCGGGCCAGTCGATTTCGACGAGATAGCTGCCTCGAAAGCGCAGCGTTCGACCGTCGGGAACGTGCCAGAGGATGTGTCGATACGTCGTGCCGTCCTCGTTGACTCGATCGAGCTGTTCGAGGTATCCGTCGTGGGGCGTGCGGCTGGTGAAGCGATGCGACGTTCCCGAGCCCTCGCCACGGGCGAAGATGACACGCCGACCGCGACTGTCGACGATCTCCAGCGAGTCATCGCTCGTGCGACGCACGGTCACTGAATAGGTGTGGCGCCAGCCAAGGCCGAGACCGATGTTCTCGTCGGCGATCGCGCTCGAGTAGTGCCGACTGAACGAGAGCGTCGCACCCGGGATCGCGAAGTCGCGCTCTTCCTGAAACTTGGTGCCGGTGACGAGGCTGACCGGATTGCCCAGTGTCGTGCGAGGGCCCGGTCCATGGGGAACTGCGCCCGCGTCGAGGGCCGTCGGCATCGAGAACCCTGCGTCTGCGATGCTGCCGCCGCACGTCGTCGATGGCGACTGTTCGAGATTGTTCGGACAGAACGCCTGAGCGTTGGCCGATCCTGGCAAGACCAGCGTTAGCTGAAGAGCGACGAGCAAGCCGGCGAAACATCGGACGGCTTGTCCGGGTGTGCGCAGATCCATCGGCGCTCCGGGAGTCGGCGTCTCGTTGATCGCCGAACCAAACAGGTGAAGGGATGGGGCGCGCATGAATCCGTCCATGTGCGATCGAGGACATCGCCGTGATCCTCACGGATGCCCACGGGTGCCGGGCGTGAGCATGAGCTGGATTCCGTCGGCAAACCGTGACGTGCGCTGCAGAGCGCGAACGGCCCGCTGGCCAGGGATAGCGCAGGTGAGACCCCGTCGACGTCAGTTCCAGACGGGCTGAGTCCATCACCCACTACGGCTACGCCGTCGCTCCAGTATCGGGACAAGCGCGGAACCCTGATCCCGGCAAGTCGCGCCGGGTAGTTCTGCCGATCTCGCTACAACGGCTCCGTTCCCCGCGCGAGAATCGCGAGGTATCGCGCGTACGCATAGCGTCGTCCTCGCTGCCGTCCCGTCGATTCGGAGACGATATCGAGCGACTCGAGCCGTTCGAGCGCGGTGCGAATGGTCGGTTCGGAAAGTTCGAGCGTTCGCGCGGCCGACGCGACGGAGACGGACGGCTTCGACTGAAGCAGCTCGTGCACACGCAACGGAGACGACGCCTTGCGCCCGAGGCCGGCTATGCGCTGTCGGTCGACTTCGAACAGGTCCAGTATCTCGCGAGCGGCGTTGACGGCCTGTGTGGAGGTGTCACGGACGCCGGTCAGGAAGAAGTCCAGCCAGGTTTCCCAGTCGCCGGTCAGGCGCACGTGTTGCAGCAGTTGGTAGTAGCGCTCGCGATGCGTCTTCAAGAAGAGGCTCAGATACAGAAGCGGTTGCGACAAGGCGCCCTCGGAGCAGAGCAGCAAGGTGACGAGCAAGCGACCCAGCCGGCCGTTCCCGTCGAGAAACGGATGAATGCTCTCGAATTGCAGATGGACGAGTCCGGCGCGGACCAGCAACGGCAAGCCCGATTCACGCTCGTGCAGGAAGAACTCGAGATCGTGCAGGCATTGCGCCATCGGGCCGGGTGGTGGGGGCACGTAAGCGGCATTGCCGGGCCGGGTTCCTCCTATCCAGTTCTGGCTCGTGCGAAAGCTGCCTGGTTCGAGTTGTGACCCCCGGCCCGAGCTCATGAGCCGCTCGTGAATCTCGCGAATCAGACGCAATGACAGCGGCAGGGTGTCGAGCCGCTCGAGCCCGAAATTCATCGCGTCGACGTAGTTCGATACTTCCGTGACATCGTCCAGCGGCGCCCCCGGAAGGTCTTGATCCTCATGGGCCAGCAGATCGCTCAGTGAGGACTGGGTGCCCTCGATCTGCGACGACAGCAGCGCTTCCTTGCGGACATACATGTAGAGAAACAGCGGGGTCCCCGGAAGCACGGTCGCGATGCCGTCGAGTCGTCCCAGAGCACCACTCGCCTCTTCCAGTCGGATCTGGAGGCTGGTGAAGTCGATCGGCGGTACAGGCGGCAAGCGGGCAGGCAGGAAGGCGCGGACGGTTTCACCTCCCGATTCGGTGATGGACCAGTCCCCTGCGCGTGACGACATGTGCGCTCGCTTCATCGGCTAACGAAAGACTACTTGCGTAGTGTAATCGCTTAAGAAAGAAAACGGCCATTCGCTTTCGCAAGCGTGTTCCCGCGGCCATCGGGTGAAGCGCGGTCGTGTCGAGCGACCCGTCCGATCAGGGGCCGGTTGCCGATGGACCCGATGCGCTAGGGTAAGGCGACGAAGCAACGTGACCCTCGCGCCATCATGTCGATCGCCCCGCTTGTCCTTCATGCCGCCGCCGATATCTCGGCGAAGTCCGCGCCCGAGGCGTATTTCTCCGGACCGGTGCAGATGGAGCTGCTTGCTCGTCCGGACAGTTTCGCGTGCGAGACCCTCCGGGTGAACTTCTTTCCGGGAGGGCGCACCGGCTGGCACACGCATCCGGTCGGCCAGATCCTGATCGTGATCTCCGGCCGCGGCATCGTTGCCACGCGAGACGGTGCGCGACGCATGTCGGTCGGCGATGTGGTCGAGATTCCGGCCGACGTCGAGCACTGGCACGGCGCCGCTCCCGATACGCCGATGACGCACATCGCGGTGCAGCCGGGTGGGGCCACGCAATGGCTCGAACTTGTCAGCGATGCGGACTACGTCCGCTTGTGCGAACAGGCGGCGCTGCCGTGACGACTGCCCGGCAGCAGGCTTCCAGACTTGGGCCACGAGGCACCTCCACGCCGTCCGCGTGGCCGTCGCCGCTCAGTCTGCGTCGAGCAGGCTTGCCAGGACAAGCTCCTCGCTGACGACGGCATCGGCGTGCTGCATCGCCGCGCGGAGTCCCGGACTCCACGGCGTCTCGTCCGGCACGCCGTTCAGCGCCGGCAGGCGGAACGTCGGATCTTCAGACGCACGCATCGCGAGTGCGTGCCGGTAGTGAGTCTCGTCCATCTGCCATGCGCTAGCGCCGAGTTCCCGGGCGAACCAGCGCGTGATGCGGATACCGGCGGGGTCGAAGTCGGCGTGCTGTTCGATGCGCGCGCCGTCTGCGGCTAGTTGCCTGACCAGATTCGCGACCGCCACGCTGGGCTGGCCCATGCTGCAGATCATCGGCGGATCGACGCGCCCGGCATCGGCGAACGCCTCGATCACCGACGGGTTCTCGACGACCCTCAGGCGCTCGCCCGTCGCGTGTGCGTCGAGCGGCCAGCGGGCCAGCTGACGGGCTGTCAGCCAGACCGGTTCGGCCGCCTCGCGTTGCTGCTCCAGCCAAGCGTGGAGCGGATGTCCCGGCGAAGCCGACAGCCCGAGCACCAGCACGTTCGACGAGACGGCATCGGTGCGAACGCCGACGTGCGCCCAGGCCTCGCGCAGCGTCGCCGCGTCACGCGCGAGCGGCGCGCCGTGCAACGCATGCACGGCGTCCAGGCAGAGTCTGCTCAGCGCCCGGTCAGCATCGAGCGCGTGCGGGTCGCCGAGCACCTCCGCCGCGAACGGCGCGAGTCTGTGTGACGCCGCCGGCAAGCGATCGAGCACGGCGACGAGCTGGCGGTGACGGTGCCGACGTGCGTCGAGTTCTTCGCTCGCGACCCCCGCCAGCCTTTGTGCGGCGACGAAGCGCTCGATCGCCTCAGCCTTCCCCGCAGGGGTCGTCGTGCCGGCCTGTTGTTCGAGCAACGCGGCATGCAGCGTCGACCACAGTTCGTCTCTGGCACGTCGCTCGTCGGCGCGTGCGAGCGATCGGTCGTCGATCGGGCCGAGCAGCGCCTCGGCGATCGCCGTCAGTCCGTCGAGGCCGTCCGCGCCGCAGGCGTCCGCGAGCTTGGCGATCGGCACGGTGTGGCGTTGACCGACGTCTCTGGCGCTGCCGAACAGATCGGCGAGGGCCGCGCGTTCGGCAGCGTCCAGCCCCGTCAGCCGCAAGGAACTCGGCCGCTCGCCGCGCGCGAGCCGTCGTGCAAGTTCGCGCCACAGACAGGCGAGTGCCGGCGTGGCCAGCCGCACCGGCGGCGTCACGCGTCGCTCTGCCGGCGTTCGGCGCCGTCCCAGGTGAAGCGCGTGGTGGTCACCGGCTCGCCTTCCCCGGCCGGGTGCAGATAGTGGATGGCGATGCCGTCCAGGGAGGCGTAGGCGCACCACTCGTGATCACTGGTGAAGATGGCGTCGAGCTGCCAGGTGGTGAACGTGCCGAACAGCTGCGCACGGTTGACTTCGTCCACGCCCGCGAACAGCTCGTCGAGCAGGATCAGCCGTGGGCAAGGCAGCGGTGCGCCGTCCTCGCCGGTGTAGTGGGCGGCGATCGAGGCGAGCATGGGCAGGTGCAGCGCGATCGAGCGCTCGCCGGTGGACAGACGCGAGAGCAATCGATCGGTCGCGGGCTTGAGACCTTCCCAGTCGCGGTGCGCGATCTGCAGCCCGAAACGGTGCCAGCGGCGGTAGTCGAGACTCTCTCTCAGGCGGTCCTGCCAGGGCGCATGCAGATCCAGATCCGCCCGCGCCTGTTCGACCCGTGCGCGCACGAACTCCTGCAGCGATGCGCGTTCGCGCTCGTTCAGTCCGGCCGGGTCGCGTAACAACAGGTCGCGGGCGGCGCGGACCGCATCGGGCTGATCTCCGGCCACGTTCCAGCGCAGCCGGACGCCAACGCCGCCGGCCGCGGTGCGGACGCCGTCGAGCTGAGCGTTGATCGAGTCGACCAGCGCGTTCGCGCCGCGAATGCGGCTGGCCAGCGCCTGTCGGATCGAGCCTGCGAGCGTGCGCTCGAACAAGGCCTCCTCCTCGGCCGCGAGTTCGCTCTGGCCGCGCGCGAGCTCGCCGGCCGCACGCTCGCGCAGCGCGGGAATGGCGAGCCGCGCGCCGTCGCCGACCGCGCCGAGCAGATGCCAGCCGTCGTCACTCAGGCGCTCGTCGAGATCGATCCGCCCGCCGAGTCCACGACGAGCCTCGTGCAAGGTCTCCTGGAGAGCGGCGTTGGCGCGCTCGAGCGTGGCGTCGTCGATGTTCTCGCGCTCGAGCTCGCGGCCCATCGCACGCGCGGCGTTCAGCGAGGCCGTGACGCCCGGCTCCAGCGGCGCGAGCGCGACGTCGGCGTCGATCGCCAGTCCGTCCTGCAGCAACCGCCCGAAACGCTCGTGTGCATGCTGACGGGTCTGCTCGGCCTCGTCCCGATCGGTGCTCGCTCGGCGGCAGCGTTCCTCGAGCGTGCCGATTTCGCCGGTCACCGTTCGGGCGTCGCGTTCGCAGACGTCGCGCTCGGCTGTCGCGTCGTCCTTGTCGCGGCCCAGGCTCTTCAGCCGACTCAGCAGCTCCTCGAAGCCGCGACCGATAGCGTCGCGCAGCGTCTCGAAGCGCAACTGCAGATCGCGCGCGTCCCGATCGGAAACGTCGGCGAGCTGTCCCGCCTCGTCGGCGTCGCTGCGGGTCTCGGCGGCACGCACGGCGCTTTCGCGGAAGACGAGGTAGGCGGCATCGCGTGCCTGCAATGCTCGCTCGAGGGCGGCGACTGCAGCGCGCAGCGCCTGCGTGCCGCTCGTCAGCTCGTCCAGTGCGTCCGATGTGACGGGCAGATCGAGACGCGCACCGGCCGCGATCAGGGCGCGGCGGCTGGCGGCCAACGACTCCTCGCGCGTCTTCAGCTCTGCGCGCGCCTCCTGTGCCCGCGCGCGCGCCTCCTCCTCTCGCACGCCACGATCCCGCACGTCCTGTTCGGCCAGCGACAGCGCCTCACCCGTCGGCCGAGCAGCGAGTTCCGACGCCGCCGCTTCGGCACCTCTTGCCAGAGACTCTTGCTCGCGCGACAGGCGCTCGAGGTCCGCGTTCGACGTCGCGATCGAGATCTCGAGTTCTCTCAGCCGGTCCAGGCGTCGCCGTTCGCGGGCAGCCGCGCCCAACAGGCTGGCGGCCCGCTCGGGGCCACGTCCGGTGGCCGCGCCGATGCGGAAACTGCCATCTCGTCCGATGATCAGAGCGCCATCGCCATCGCCATCGCCATCGCCGGAGCTGGAGCTGGAGCTGGAGCTGGAGCCATCTTTCGGCAGCGCGCTGTCGCGGAGCGCGATGCGTCGAAGCACCTGCGAGACGACCGGCGCGGGCACGTCGCCGTCAGCCACGGGCGCGAGCAGGTCGGCGAGCGTGTCACCGACCGCAGTAACCTGTCGGCCAGCGGCAAGCAGCAGCGTATCGGCTTCGTCACGGCCCAGCGCGAAGCGCCCGTCGGGCGCGATGCGGGCATCGAGCAGGCCGGCCGCGGTCAGTGCCCCCTCGAGCCGATCGACGGTGGCCGATGCGACCCCGTCGCGCAATTCGACGAGCTGCCACAAGGGAGCGCCGGGGAAATTCGCGTCGCGGTGACGCCATTCGGGAGGGGGTGCGCTGGGAGGAACGTCGTCACGCAGGGCCGCTTGTTCGTCGAGCAGTGCAGCGCGCTCGAGCGTCAGCGCGTCCGCCCGAGTCCGCAGATCGCGCTGTGCGACGGCGAATTCGGCGGCGAGTTCGCGCTCCAGATCGGCCACGGCCTCCGCCAGTCGTGCGGGCGTGCTCGGTTCGTCCGGCGGAAGTCGCTCGCGCAACCGTGCGGCATCCACCGTCGCGCAGGCCGCAAGCCAGGCGTCGACGTCGTTCGCATACGCCTGACCGGTCTCCAGCAGGTGTTCCCTGGCGGCGTCGCTGTCCTGCGCGCGCCGCTCGAGGAGCTGCTCCTCGTCCGCGAGCCGATCGACAGCCCGCGAACGGGCCTCGTCGCAGGCCGTCGTCTCGGCGAGTGCCTTGTGCACCTGCCGGATTCCGTCCTCGCGCGCCGTGATCCAGGCGTGCAAGAGCGAGAGTTCAGGCGCGGCAGCCGGTTCCGGGGCGGACGTGGCCGCATCCGACGAGTCCGCTCCCGCGGGCGGTGACGACTCGCCGAGCGCTGCCACGAACACGTCCTCGGCGCCGGCGCCACGGGCGTCGAGCAGAGCGTCGCGCGTGGACGCGTCGACGTCCGCCGCCGCCGCCCGATAGTGTTCACCGGCGCGTGCGTGCGTCGCGTCGTCGCGTTCGGCGCGAGCCAGTCGCTCGTCGGCCATTCGGCGAGCCGCGTCCGCCCGCGAACGCGCCGCATCCGCCTCGCGCTGCAGGTCGTCGAGGCGAGCCCCTTCCTTGTAGCCCTCGCTCGACTTGATCGCGTCGCTCTCGGCAGCGATGTCGGCGAGGCGCTCCCGAGCGATGGCGCCACGTTCCTCGAGTGCCGTCAGATGGTCGCGCGCGGTGTCGAGGCGCGCCTCGGCTTCGCGAAGCGCGCGCGTCACGCCATCGCGACGGCTCTCGGCCTCGCGCACCGACGTGGCCGTGCGGGCACAGACCGTTCTTGCGTAGCGCTTGCGTCGAGCGGCCAGTCGGGTGATCAGCGCGAGTTCCCGCTCCAGCGTCTCGAGGTCGCTGCGGCGACGATCGAGCCGCTCGAACCCTTCGGCGACGGCGGCGAGATCCTGCTCCTCGAGCGGGGCGAGCGCCTCGCCCAGCGTCTCGGACATCTTCGCCAGGTCAAGGTTCTGTGAGAGCTTCTCCTTGCGGAGTGCGAGAAGCGCGACGATCAGCGCGTCGTAGCGCGCTTCGCCGAACCCCGCGAACAGCGTGCGGCGAACCGCTGTGCGATGCTCCTGACCGGTGGCATGCACCGCGCCGTGCTCTCCGATCGCCTCGATCAGCTGCTTGCGGCCGAGCGGGGTGCGCGCCTCGTCGAGCAGTTGCAAGGACTCGCCGATGCGCTGGTCCGTGGTGAAGAACGACAGTTCGACCTTGCGCGTCTGGGCAGAGGCGCGAAGCCGCACGCCGACGGTGAAGCAATCATCGCCCCGTTCGAACTCGATCCAGGCGAAGCCCGAGCGTGTCGTTCCGGTATGCCCGGCCATGACCCGATCGAACAGACCGCCGCGGGATTTCGCGGCCGAGGTCAGGCGACCCGGGCTTGCATTGGCGTCGAACAGGAACGGCATCAGCAGCTCGAGCCCGAGGGACTTGCCGGAGCCGTTGGGGCCGCGCAGCAGCAGGCGACCTTCGTGGAAGCGGAACGTCTCGTCCCAGTAGCGCCAGACGTTGACGAGTCCGGCGCGCGTCGGGCGCCAGCGCAAGATCTCTTCGGGAGTCGTCTCGGTCACAGCAGGTCCATCTGGGTTTGCGTGTGCAGGTCGCCGTCATCGTCTGGCGGCAGGTTCGGATGGGACGTGGCTTGTGACGCGACGCGGGAACGGCGTCGGGGTGCGCTCGCCTCTCCGGACCCGTCGCTCTCCACGACGCGGTAGCGTGCGAGCGCCGGACGCGCGTGCACTCGGCCGTCCTCGTCGATGCGCACCAGATCGAAGCGGCGCAGCAGCTCGGCAGCCTCACGAACGAGGTGGTGGGGTCCGTCCCCCTCTCGGTGCATGCGCGCCCATCCGCCGTGCCGCTGCAGCCTGGACGCGATGAAACGGTCGAGTTCGGAGGCGGACAGGGTTCCGAGGGTGCGCGACGATCGCGTTCGCGCGGCATCGATCGGGGCCGTACCCGACAGTGCGTCGATCAGCATCAGCGCGACCTGAGCGGCGGTACCGCCCGGCCCCGGAAAGCGGATGTCGGTGGCGATGGCGTCCGGATCGATCGCGAGCAACCCTTCGCGGCGCTCCTCGAGCGCGAAGCCTGCAGCCTCCACGTGCTCCCGCAGCCAGCGTCTGCCGGCGGGATTCTCGAGGTAGTCGACGGTTCCTCGGGACTCGTCCTCGACGTGCAGGACCGGATCGTCGAGTACTCGGCGAGCGAGCGCGTGTCGGGTGAAGCGCAAGCGCTGTGCATCCGGCGTTGCCGCCGGATCGTCGGAGGCGTCGCCGTAGCGAGGTTCCGCGAGCAGCGCGTCGATCGCCCCCGCCGTGTCGCCCGCGAGCGCCGCATCGATGCGCCCCGGCGCGATGGCCGACGCGAGCAGTGAATGCAGCCGGTGCGAGTCGGCTTGCAGGATGGCATTGCTGGTCTCGTCATCGAGCCAGGCGTCGACGTCGCCCCCGCGCCAGACGATGATGCCCCAGCCCTTCAGCACATGCAGCACGTCGACGATCGCCGAACGCTCGCGCCGCAACGTCGTGTCGAGGGCCGCCTCCGCGCGCAGGCCATCGGCGAGCAGGCCGATCGTGGTGATCGGGTGGCGCTCCAGTACCGCACAGACCAGACACAGCAGCCGGTAGCGACGGCGATCGAACGGTGCTCGCTCGCCGCGTGGGCGGCGCAAGGGGCGACTCGTGTCGGGGTTCGCCGACCGCTTGTAGAGTCGGGCGAAGCCCGCCGGCGCATCGACCTCGAGACGCCAGCCGCAGACGCTCTCGAACCACTCGATCAACCAGTCGGCGTGGCGAATCGCAAGCCGCGTGGGCGCGGGAGCGGCGGCGATGTCGAGCCAGGGTGTGACCAGGAGGTGCCTGATCGCCTCGCCGCGTTCACCGCTCAGCGCGTCGTCGAGGCGCTCAGCCACCGTGCACCGCCAGGCACGCGCCATCCGGATGGTCGCTCGTCGAGTCACCTCTGGCACCTGCGCCTGCCACACGTATCTCGACGTGACAGTCAGGCGCGCCGAGCGTCCCGCGCGACGTGTGGATGACGATCGCGTCCGCGTCGGGCACAGGCCTCAGCACGATCTCTACCTGTCCGTCAGCCGACAGCGCGCGATGCGTGCGATCGGCGGATGGCGCGCTGTTCAGCGCGGTCGCGAGCAGCCGCAGCAATTCCTCGAACCGGGCGTCGTCGTCGATGCGCGGAGCCAGCGCACCGAGCGTGGTGGCGCCTCCCGTGTCCAGCATCCGCTGCAGGGCGGCCCGTGAGGCGAGCGCCTCGGCCTGTCGGCGGCGTCGTTCTCTGGCCAGCGCCGTCGGATCGCCGACCCGTGCGTCACGCCCGGTATTGGCGAGAGAGCCGCTACGCCGCAAGGCGGGCTCGACGTCCACCGGCTCGGCGTCCTGCCAGGGCGTGTGAGGGAGACGCAGAACGTCGTCACCGGGGCTGCGGTGCGCGTGGCGCGACGGCCACAGGCCGAAGGCTGCCGCGAACAGGCGGTGCGCCTGCTCGTCGCTGTCTGCCGTGTCGAACCAGTCGGCCAGGCGCCGCAGGTCGTAGGCGACCGAGGTCGAGCGTCGGCGAGCGTCCAGGCGGCGTTCCATAGCCCGCAGCAGTTCGATGATGGCCGAGCGCGCGACCTCCAGCAGCTGCGCGATGCGTGGCTCGCCGCCGTCCCGGGGAGCGAACCACTCCTCCAGTGCCTGCATCCGGCGCACGCGTTCGGCGATCCACGCCGGCCCCGGATCCCGGTCTATCAGCGGCGCGAGATTCGCGCCCACGAGCGCATGACGGTACAGCCGTTCGAGTCCGCGAGCCTGCAGCGCCGCGAGTCGTGTCGCTACCCGTGCCCGTGGTCGCTCGACACCGTCGACGTAGTCTTGCAGGTACCCGATCGTCGCCTGCTTGACCTCGTTGAACAGGGCGTCGTCGCTGGCGTCCTCGCGCACCAATCGCTGCAGGTGAGCGTTGAAGCGCCGCATGGATTCGACCAGCGCCTGCAGGTGGCCCTCGAGTTCGCGCAGGCGGATCTGCAGCCGGGGAGCATCGACACCGGCGTCGTCGGTGCCGAGTGCGCGTACCAGGTCGTCTAGAGCGTCGCCGATGGCATCGAGCACGGCCGACTGGAGACCGACCGACGAGGACAGCACCTCGAGGGCACGCAGGACGCCGGCGACGGCCGCTTCGCCCTTGCGTGTGGGGGACCATTGCAGGTTGCGCCGCTCGAACTCCTCCGGAGTGGCGTAGTGCGCGGCGTGATCCTGTGTCGCCTCGAGAAGTCCCCATCCCGTCAGCGCGGCCAGCGCACTCTGCAGGCGCTCGTCGTCGACGGACTCCTGCCAGCCGATCCGTTCGAGTTCGACGCGGACTTGATCGAGATTCAGGGCCGGCGACAGCACCGCGGCGTGGTCGACGGCGAGCATCAGCGCGAGGTGCAGGTCACGCAGCGTCGTCGTGCTGAACTGGAAGAGATCCGCATCGATTCGGCCCCAGGGGGCGGCGTCGGGCGAGTCGGTGGAAGCGCTCATCGAGATGGCCGGTCGGAGGTGCGCGCGGACCGGGCGCGGTTGCCTCCAGTATCGCCGAGTTCATCGTCGGAAACCGTTGACGGTGCCACCTGCCTCGCACACGCCGCCGCCGCCGCGAACCCGGTGAGATCCGAGGGCAAGGGA
>JAUKWC010037121.1:0-14840 GCA_032356245.1 Endocladia muricata
CGCACAGGATATTTTAGGCAGTTTTTGCTCCTAGTGCATTTTCTATATAAGCGGGTGTTGTTAGTCGAAGAAAAAATTATCAACAACGAACACAAAACTATCAACTATCGTTCAACCGGTCCTTTAGACCTTCCCTAGCTAGCCCAGTCATTCGTTTCAGACTGTCTGCCTCCAGTATCATCAGATCCAAATGCATCGCAGGGAAACAAGTTGCTTCCTAACTATAACCGCCTAATCCCTTGCAAGAGCGATGGTTACACTCGCGTAGGGTCTGGCTCCTTAGCGTATGTTGTGTAGCTCGAGTGGCGGGCAATACAGTTTTAGGATTGGCATTTGGTGCATACCCCACATTTTCATCAGCTGTACCGCTGATGCCGTTGTCATCATCGACAGCTGTCTTCCTCTCATGAACAGGCGCTTGGATTGTAATGGACGTATTGCAGTCGTACGGACTGCACTTTCCGGATATTCCAACTGACCGAAGCCATTTGAGTTTATACAGTACTGCAGTATCGTTCGAGTTTTCTCAGTATGAGGAGGAATGTACAAGGCTGTAAACAACTCACGCAGGTAGATACCGTTATGCATGGACAACGATCATATTGTCGCTCAAATAGAGTACATGGATGTCTCCAAAATAGGGTTGGAGAAAACAATATAAAATAAAAAAAACGAAAAAATGGAAGAATTATTGTAAAGAAATCGGTATTTATAACTCAAAGTTAACATTTCCAGATCACAACATTTGCAAACGACTTGTGTGGACTGTACGTGTCACCCATGAGGCGGGTATGAGTTGACATTTGAACTTTAAATGAACCAACCGATTTCTTAAAGCATCTGTACCGCACTGGTCTATTCGCTAATCTAGTGAACAATTTCACGGCATTATGTGTAAGATGATTGGGCAGGTATATTGCTCTAATCGTCAATAGATCTAGTTCATGAGATTCGTGTCCACACTCTCCAGCAGCTCGGTACTGCATCTTGACTACAGCTTTCATTGCCCTCACTCACGGCATTACTCAGTTATTCTGCTGTTGCTGATACAGCGTGAGTAGAGAAGGGTGTTCAAAACAGTACAGCTGGATCCAAAAGAAACAACAAATGAATGAAACTTTACGGATACCGCGAACACCAGTACCAGATACAAAGATGGCAATGATACAGTCATATTCGATTGCAACCAAAGAGAATATGCTCACGAGCTAACTTCTTACCATCTACCAAACAAGTTATAAGCTACCCTTGGAGTTCTGCGATGTACATGAAAGATCGCGGTCGATGGGACTAATTGTCTTGCACCGGAAACATTCTCATGAACTGTACAAATACATGAGATGATAATTCTCACAGCTTCAAATATTGTCACACAATATCTGAAGATAGCAACACAACAGAATATAGGCCACAAAACAAAAGATCGTACGTCATGAAAACAATTAAATAATCTGTAATGACGTGAACTCCTAGGAAGTAGTCGATCCTTCATGATTTTGCAGAATTTCACTGAGACGGATAGGAGTCTATTCTTGCAGACTCTAAAGGTACTAAAAGCTGATTTTGCTTCAAGATGGAGAGACAAACTGCCTCAGCTCCTTTACAGTACAAAACTGTCCAACGTACGTGTAAGCTTTGCAAGTCACACGTTTCTAGGCATTCTCGATGATGTTCAAATGAGGGGACCAGCATGGTCAGTGTAAAAGCCGAATTTGGTGGTCACGATAACTCTTCATAGTCGTCCAGAAACGGGACACAGATGCATCATCGTACTCGAAAATCGAGTCTTCTCTACACAGGGTGCTTTAGAATTGTAACTGACTGTTACCGAACTCGTTTTAGTATTGACATAAAGTCATGTTGGTAAATGCATTATTGAGATCTGACTTTCCGTACGCAGAATTTCTTCTTCAGATCGAGACAGAATTCCTCATTGCTGACGTCGCGTAACATTCTTCTATTCCCTCGTCGGGTCGTTCTAGTAGCATGCTGAACCATCTAGGCCATCCAAACTAAAAGTGTTTTCGTCTGAAAACATAACATACCTCCAATAAGCAGGATCCAAACTACTCTGCTGTCGTCCCAGGATTACTGGTGCACTTCGGTATCTCACGATTATAATGGGTGCTTTGAACCTTCTTTTCTAGACAAGGTTTGGGGACCGTTGAGGAACTTGTAGTGCAAAACACCCCGAGCAGCTCCGGCCTACGGCACTTCATAGAGGCGTACGTGGTTGAAGCCAAACAGGGACCCAAGACACCACCGACGTTCCTGATAATTCGATGAAACGGACCAGATGGAAAAAGGACGTTAACGAAACAAGACATGTTAGCTTTCAGGTTAGCGTTCCCGAAGTGACCAAAAGTTTCTACGAGACTTGTATCCAGACGGACCTCCATAACGAAAAAAGACAGGATTCTCTGAATTTGGAGAAGAATCTCGAGGTCAAGGATTGGTCGCTCCGCGCTGATTGTACTCTCTTGTCAGTTTGCATTGTTGACGCGTAGCTACTATACAAGCACTCCATTGGCCCACGGAGCACGGGGACGGTTCCACTTTTCTACGAATATTTTGCCGAGGGCCTCATCGAGAAAAAGTATAAACTAGTCGATGTACAAGGTACGCCTATCGAAGAGGTGCCAGATGAGCGTGATCTTGGAATTGTACGCAGAGTAAGCCTACGAATGGTCCCTAAAACCCGTGAGTGTAAAGGGACAAATGGATCGTACACTAATGTCATTCACCAAGGGCAGTGCATGATCTGCAAAAATCAAAGCAAGTCGAAGCTCGCTAGCATATACTGTCACGATAGTACAAACAGGAACTGCTTTGCAACGTCTGTGTTTCCGGGAATGGATGTGGACGTCCACCGAGTGCAGTAGCGTAGAAAACAGTCCACTCGTACTGCAAATTTTGGAATGCTATGGAATGCTGACTTCTGTGTCATTCCAGAATGTGGAGTTCGTGTAGCATGGCGGTTTTTCGCATGGATGCCGACTTCCAGAAATGAAATAATTTGAACTGCCGCGTCCAGTGCACGCCCGCATTCACTACCCGCAGTTAATATCCTAGTAAAATATCCAGCGCGCTCTGCGAATCGTGCAGTACACTGCAGATCCGCATCTCACTTTACGTATCCCAATGTCGCGTGATGACCTTTACTCTGCCTCACGTGGATAGGCTTACCTTGGACCCTTCATACTCTTAATTGGCTTCCAACGGATTTCGCACCACTCCACTGAAGGTCGCTACGCGCAATATGCGCCATCTGCGGCTCTAGGAAAGTGAGCATTATGCTCGGAGATGTTCGGGTGCAATGGCTCATCCAGAATCTTGCCGACGATATTTGGCACGAGATGATTTGTAAAACTCTGCTCTCATTTCTCGGACAGTATTGTGAATGTAGTGAAACGCAAACAAGGACTAACGTGTGATTCGTGTAAGGCGTGGCACATTACACGAGTGCTACTGGACGGCGTCAGTTTAGTGCATTCCGAATATAAGACGTTTAAAGGTACGGCGGGGCTAAAAAGTAGTGGTTCTGTCCTTCGCGATGCGTTCGTGTAGCAGAGCCTGCTTTGTGCATCGCCCCGTCAATGGTTAACAATTTGCCCACGACTTCATACATCTGGCACCGCGTGGTTTGCGCCGAGGTGTTGCCGACTGCGGCACAACGCTGAGTGCTACAGTCGAGTCGGCATCCTTTCATACGAAACAACTTTCTTCCTACGCTGTACGGCCACCTACCCTAAGAAGCACGTGGGAAGTATAGACGCCAACAATTCAGTCCCTCATTGCTGTAGCCAATCTACAGTTGACCCGTAAAGAACGGGAGGCACACACTTCTTGTGCTGAACAGGTCTTACACGTATGAAACGAAGCGTAGAAACAAACTGAACCTCAAGTCGACGTCAGAGAGAGGTTGTAAACGTGTACTTCCTGGCGTTGAAAAGTAAGTAATTCTTAAAATCGGTGGGGTGTCACTAGTGACAGTGGTTGAGATCTACCCATGTGAAAAAACATGAGCACATAGATGTTGTTTTTCAGGTTAAATTTCGCACATCTATCTGCTGGTGGGTTTTGACATGTGTAGATCTCAGTCCCTGTCACTAGTGACACCCCCTTACTCTGAGTTTTCATTACTTCTCAAACCTCTTTTTCCTGCTGTAGCGGCCCCAAAATCGCCCCCTTTTCTGGGTGACCTTCCTTGCGGCAGAGCCCAAATCTTTCTCAGCCCCTATATATTGGCCTGCTCGCCTAGAACTGGTTCTCGAGCTGGCATATAGTGTTTGAGTTTGTTTTACTTCACGCTATTCAGCCACTTCTTCGTGTAGCTACCTAATCTTCGTCACTACTTCTCGGAACAGCCATCAACTTCTCGCGGTCATCGTAGTTCGAACCATCATCTCGAGGACTGATCTTCTCTGCCCTACTACTCCCATCCGCGTGCAAGTCTAAAAACCCAACCACGTCCACGTCGTCTCGACTGTCCCACTCCTCACATCTTTCAGTACTCCTACGACTAACACGGGCAATCTCAATGGCCGAGAACTGCGGTAGCTCTCTCAGTGCGCAGAACACCTAGTACAGCACATCTTTCCGTTCCAGCATAAAGTACACATGCTACCGTACCATCAACTCATCCGCAATGCGGTCCTCATACCCGGCCCCGGCGTGCGTGAGATGCCCATGCCCTGAACACACAGAGTTGGGCGGCAAAATGATCTTCTTCAGCTTGAACAAAGCCGCCGCTGCCACCTGCTGGCTCTCCTCCCCGTATGCAAACACGTATGAATAGTCACAGACCTACAACGGGAAGCCCACTGCCCGGCTCACGATTGCAAGAAAGCTCAGCGTCTCCGGTTTCAATGACTCGTCAAAGTCATTCTGCGGCGCTTGCCGCGGGCAGTCCTTCCCAGTAACCAAAAAGCGACCCCCCATCTTAGGTATGAACAGCATCCTCCCAGATATCTTCCTCAGACCGACATAGGTAGGAAGCTGACCCATCGCCGCATCCAGCTACGCACGCCTTCGCGAAGTCCACATCCAATCCCCTCTCGATTAGCATGCTTCCATCGCCAGGCTGCGTGCACTGGAGTAGCGAGCGATTTCCACCTCCCGGTCTGCTGCGTCCCCCTTGTCTTCCCCGTTGTTGACAATTGGGTTCCACCAGGTCTCATTTGGCCCCTACCCCAGTGCATTCTCCCCCTTGAATGTGCTCGCAATGAACGAGAACAACGTTTCAACGGGGGAAAGCTTCCACCTGGGCGTCAACATGAGGGGCTCGAGGCTTCCGCGCGGAATGCCGCTAGAGTCCGCAAAATTCTCAAGGCACTTGTAGCCGAGGTGCTGAAGCCGACCTTGTCCCCTTTCACAGTAGGCATATCCTCTGGTAAAATCCTTACCCCCGTCTATGACGTTCCTCCAGAAGTTAGTGTGAGGCCGGTTGGGCTCCAGATATCCAGACCCACATCGATACCCTCAAGCTCGGTAGAGTACAAGTAGCTCTCCATGAAGAACTCAGGCCGATGCATGGCTACGATGTCCTTGACGGAAAGGGGCAAGTGCGCCCGGTGCTCAATGGGCATGTGGATGGGAAGCAGCGAGAGCATGAGGTGCGGGTCTTTTGCCATCCGCAACTGCAACTCCTTTTCTTCGTGATGTGGCGGGCCAACGTATGCCAAATTTTCGCAAGTGTCGGGTGTTTCTTCAAACACCACGGTCTTGTCCGTAGAGCCAACCGGCAGCTGGTTCGGAACCGTGTCGTCGAACAGCTGCGCGGCACCTTCACATTGGCCCGTGTTCTCCTGGGCGGCCTTGGTCTTCCCAGCGACTCCTCGTCTCGACTGCCCCACTACCCTTTCCGTTCCACCAGACTTCCCCGAGTGCACAATCTCCACAAGTCGAGGCGTTGACCGTGAAGAGGGTGCAGCCGTTGTCTCCCAGGCAAGCGCTTTTGTCGCGGGCACCACTCCTGGGGCCTTCCGCCCACGGACTGCAGTCCCGGCTGCAGTCGCGTGGGAAGCAGGAGCACGCCACACAGAGCGGCGTGTAGAAGGGACAGCAGCTGGGGTCGTCACGTGAGCCGGGGCCGCGTACTTGCTGAGCCCGGGAGCAAAGGGCTCAGTTACCTTATTTGCGAAGCGCGTAGCATGTGCCTTTTTCCACTTCTCCAGATATTCTGCAGAGTCGTTGTCTCTCTTGGAGAAGAGGCGCACCTGGTTCAGATAGAGCTCTCTGACGGGTATTCTGAGGAGTTCCGATTGAGCAATCTCAGTCCCCAGAAAATCGTCGCAACTATGGCCGTTCTCCGTGACATACTTCTCAAAAATGTCTAGCCAGACCTAGAAAAGCTGGCGGGCCCATGCGTAGAAAGCTTCAGATTCAATCTTTCCGTCGCGATCCGCGTTGCTGATGAACCGCGACGCGGAATTCATGACCAGAGCTACGACCCGAGGGCTCTCTGACCAAAGATGCTGGTCATCAAGGTGAGTGATGCCGACCTTCTTAGAGGTCGAGGTGTCGAAGGTCAGGTCGCGCAGCACTTCCACGAGGCCTGAGTCTCGGAGAAAATGCTTACCTACGCGTACGTAGCGGCAGTAGGCAGACAGCACGGTTGCTAGGAGCGCAACGGCCTTCGTCATTGCTTCCCCAGCTCCCTTCTCACTCAAAGCGAGTGCATCCATGTCGTTCTTCACGTCGGGAGCCTGCATGAAGTGGACGACACTCATGAGGTAGTGGAAGAACGACTTGCCGATTCGGACGAGTCCGGCGGCGGTGTTCTGCGGCTACGCGTCGGACATGCTTTCCGTATCCGTCATGTCCCTTCCATCCTTTCGGCGGGTAAGACGCATGCGGAGGCGCTCGCGAGCCCATCCCGTGCACTCTCTTCCCTCTTTCAGGCTAAGGACAGCCTGGCGGCGATGAAGGCCGTCCACCATAGCACACTTGACACCGTCGAGCAATACCGTGCGATCCTTGTTGGTCTCGTCAGCGATATCCGGTAGCGAGGTATTGTCGCACCGTCGCACTGTGACCGGCATGACGCGAAGGTCGTACTTGTAGCCGCGCTCAACCATGCTGGCATTGAGGCCGTCGATGATGGCTTCCGTGCTATCGCGAAAAACGTGGTGCGGCTGTACGGTCTGCGCAATATATACGAAGACCTCTGTGGACTCGTAGTCAGCCTTTGAAAAGGTTCGACACGGCACGAGCTGCTGCTCGACCTTTACGACAACCACGTCGGAGTCCTCACCGTCCACAGTCTCTAGTGCTGGAAAGCAGTTGGACGAATGGCTCGCCTGGCCTGAGGCACCCCGGTGCTGGCGTTCGCTTGGTGGCGACTCTGATGGAGAGGGCTGCACGCCCGCTTCGGCCCGGAACTCCTCACGTGTCCCCACTAGCTGTGATTCCGGCTCCGATTGAACCCCCGGCTGCGACTCAGTGGCCATCGTGAGCGAGTCGCGGGTGGAGGTCGTGATGGGAATTACGTCGGTCATTTCGGAAGTACGCCACTTGCGACAAAGGATCAACAATGGGAATGAAGGAGGAGGGATTTTATAAGGTGAAGGCGGAGAAGACGAAAAAGGACCCGTTTGCGGGGGAGGGTGCACGGGTGACGGTAGAGAATAGAAAGAATGAGAGAGGAAAGTGGTAGCACGGGAGGTGTAAAGACACAACGGCCAGGAAAGGTTGAACGTGAACGGTTGGCGGCAACTATGGTCGTGCACAAAAAAGCAATTCTGAGCAGGCCGCAATAGCTGCATCTCACGTTTCAAAAGTATGCGATTTATAAGGTCGATGGGGTGTCAATAATGACCGGGGTTGAGATTTGTACATGTAAAAATACATTGGCAGATGGATGTTGTTTTTGAGATTAAATTTCGAACATCCATCTCCTCATGTGTTTTCACATGTGTAGATCTCAGCCCCTGTCGCTAGTGACACCCCCCCCGCACCCTAGACAATCTACGTATTTTTCCAAGTTTCGTGAAGGGGGCGCCACTGTTCTTAACTGCTGTTACGGAGCAGAAACGTGAGCGTGTGGGAGTATGTCGTGTTCCTGGAAGCTGCCGTCACTGTCCGTAATACAAATGGCACACCCCTGCTCCGACAGCACGACACCTCACACCTTTGCGATCCCAATATATCGACGCGGTCCTCCCTGCTTTCCTTGCTTTGTCCTCGTCTCTCCTCCCTGTACTTCGCTCCGCTTGGTTTTCCTTGCTTCGCTTGCGACGCTTTTCTCCTCCCACCTTGCCTCCCCATCATTCTTGGGCTCCTTTCCCTGTCTTGTTTCTCATTGCACTGTAACCATGGCGCCGACTGAACTCAGCCGGCCCGTGAAAGCCGGCGTGTGCTTGCCTTCCTTCATTGCCGTTTTCTCCTCATCCGATGTGAACGCAAAGTTTGGCCTCACGAATTTCCATATGTCGGCCTTCTTGTAAGTTGTCCCCGCACCAGACGACGAGACCTCAATGGCGATCAAGGAAATTGTCGCAGTGAAATGCAAGCAGCGCAAGTCTGGCAGCGACTTCCGCACTTCTATCGAGGGCAACGAACCGGTCTCTCGCGAGCCGGGCAGCGAGCAGATGAAGCAGATAATGCGCGCAGCGCTGTCACTCGTCTTGCTGACCCAAAAAGACAAGAGGATCGCGGAGATTGCGGATGTTGCCCTAAGGCAGAATAACTATGGGGTGTCCAGTATTGTTGGCACCAAGTTCATTCCCTCTAAGGCCAGCAAGGTTCGCGAAGTATTTCTGCCCGGAACCTTTTCCGTTGGCCGCCCCAGAACCTTCGTGGTTTTGATGTTCTTCCAAGCGATCGACGTATGCTACTCGAGGCGCGGCAGCAAATGTGTATTCGTTTTGAAGAAGATAAACCAAAGCGGAAATCGTCTCGCGTTTCCTGTGCAGCTGCTAACTCGGGCTAGGACAGATCTGACGAAGGCAGTGGGAGTTTCCGAGTGTGAGGCGTTTGTCGGACCCTACCCTCTGGTTCGTCCCCGCGTTCAGCACTTTGTGGCTTTGAAGTCACGCGCTGATGGCTTTGCAACCATCACGCAAGAGACCACCCTGCAAGGGAATAGGGTAGCAAGTGTGGGTGAGAGTAGGAGCAGCACGGTAGCCTGGGTCCCAACTGCTGAGAATGATGCGGCAATGCGGGCGGTTACCAGTCTATTCCTGTCCAGGTTGCAATCCATCGCTACACAAGAAAATTTGTACGATGTAGAGCACCGCAGAAACTGGTCGTATCTGGACAGCTTTGAGTCGCGCGATGACCACTTGGCAAGGATCTTTGCCGACTTGAGCGGGGCTACGCGGCGGGCCTTGAGGCTTCAACGTGAGACGCCCGAAGATGATGGTGCCTGTTCAGAAGTTATCGAGGTGACCTCGGAGCTGTCGGATGCCGATTCGGAAGACGCAAGACCCCGTCGTCGTCGGCGGATGACACTGTCGAGCACCACGCCTAGTGTATAACTATCCGTGCGGCTACCTCGTTCTTTTTCTTCCCGGCTGAAAGAGGAGATGGAGTTGGAACTGGAGGGTACCGACGACGAAGTGGGAGATGTGGTGGCACACAGTCATGCAGGGCAAGCTAGTGAGGATTTCCAGTCCACTCTCAACCCATTAGTGCCGGAGCCGAACAACCACCTTCGTGAAGCACAAGAACCAGCGAACCGTATTAGCCCGTTTCCACCGCCGCAGGAGGTGTCAGAAGAGTCGCTCTCAGAGGAGACTCCATCGACTGATCTTCTCGCGGAGCTGCTCGACGTGATGAAGTCGAACTGCCGTGTCAACAGCGGCACTTTCCACGACCTCCTCAATCATCACGCTGACGACTCGGATGAGTGCCTGGAGTGAAAAGTTCAGCTGCTGTTGACGGACCCTCTGCTCCACGCCAGAAGCGAGCGGAATGCGGACAACTCTGCCCATAATGTCTTCACCCACAAGGACATGGACGCTTCAATCCCAATATTCGACGCACTGCTTGCTGAAACCGGCCACGGAATCACTTTCTGTAGTAGTCTACAATTCAGGATGTGGCTTTCGCGCCTCAAGCGTTACAGCCGAGAGGTATGTGACGACGCGAGTGATGGGGCCAGTGCGACGAGGGGGAGGCGGCAGGAGGACTTCGTGTTTAACATGGAGCACCAGCCGATGGTCCCGGCCGAGCTCAAGGTCACTACATGCAAAATCCGGGTATGAAAGGATGTGACCACGCCTCAGCCACGCAATCGGCTGTTCTTTCCTGGCGAAAGAATGTGCCGCTTGAAGTGCAGTTCGCCCGGGTATGCTACCAAAGCAACGGGTAAGTGCAGTCTTCGCACGCAGACTGGACGAACGGTATGGGTGGAATCCAGCGGTTGGAGCCCGGAGAGGTGGGGAGAAGATCTGACAAAGGGCGTCGCATGAAGATGCTTCGACCTGAGTAGAAGAGCATCCAGCATATAAGCGAGCTGGTGTTGCAGTATTCGACACCGGGGGACCTCGTGGTGGACTTGTTCAGTGGTACTTGTGCGACTGTGAAAGCTTGCGCAGGGCTTCCAATTCATCTCTGTTTCGTGGGGTGCGACATGAATGGCGACTGCGTCAGTCGAGCTCTACCGAGCTTGGTTAAGGCGTTCTGCGAAAGGGGTTGTGAGCACTGCGTGCAACATTGGTGGCTCTCCACGGGCTGCGGAGCTTGCTACAAGGTACTTCGCCGTTGTGAAACGGAATGTGTCTGCCAGGAGGGGGAACAGCCCTGCGGATGGTCCTCCCGGGTGTCCCCGATATCAATGTCTACTGGACTACATAGTCCGGTTTATTGCGAACTACGCCGGGAATCCCATGCTTTCCGCGTGCTGTTTACGGGGGTCGGTGGACAACTAGCCAGGGAAGTACCACGCCCTGCTGGACACGCGAGATCTGCTCACATTACGAGCGGCGGAAGCGATTGCTAGATGTGTGGTGGTGCGTCCATCGGCAGTTAAGTACGAAGGCGTGGGACTTGGGGTGTCTGCGGACCTGGCATTCGCGAACGGAATGACGATCCTCCCCTTCTATGGGACGCTCCTGTACGCAGACTTTCGTGAGCGCACCCGGGAGAAGACGATTATCTACAGCGGTGGAACTTCGGGTGTAGAGAAAGAACGTTTCAAGCGGGTAGCTCTTCCCGTGGAAAGGCGGTCGGAGTCCCGTGAAGGTCCGAGGCCTAAGTTGTACACTGTACCGGCACCGTTTTGTGTGGCCGGGTTTGTGAAAGATACCTGGTACTTGCCTCGGGATGAGAAGGAGCGAATAGAGGTACTTATAGAGCGCGAGACAGAAAGGCAGAGTTTTACGAGGATCGAGGAGAATTGTCGCAGATAGCTTTATGCTCAGTGAAAGCCGTTCTGATCCGTGCGACGCATGAGATTCTGAAGGACGAGGAGCTGTTCACAAACTGCGTGGATAAGTTTAGTTTCTATGTACGTGATTGGATCCTCCGAAGTAGCGTGCAGATAAACGAACTTCGACACTACATGCCAGTTTGAGAACCTATTTTGGGCGAGCAGGCCTCACTATAGCAGCCGAGAAAGACTTGCGCTCAGACGCAAGAAAGGTCCACCAGAAAAGTGGGCGATTCTGGGGCCGCTATAGCAGGAAAAAGAGGTTTGAGAAGTAAGAAAATTCATACTAGAGGGGTGTGAGTACTGACATGGGCTCATATCTACACGTGTAAGAACACATGAGCAGATGGTAGTCCGAAATTTGACCTGAAAAACGACATCCATCTGCCACGTATTTTCACATGTGCAGATCTCAGCCCCTGTCACTAGTGACACCCCCCTAGTCTGAGTTTTCGTTACTTTCTGAAATACCCATTTGCAAGGCCCTCGCCCCCTGCTTCCAGTCCTGCCGTCGACGCTTATGATACTTCAAACGTCGGCAGGCACTCTCCACGTGTGCATGACTTCACAAGGGCCGCAGTACCAGTGGTGGCTGCTAGCTGGCACTTGTACTGCTCGGTTCGCGATAACTGCGACATAGTTTTCGAACTTGCTTTTCTTACCGAGCCTCCGTCTATCCTGTCCTGCCTTTCGTCCGGCTCTACATCGATGGCTCCTCCGACCAGAAGGACGAGAAGGGCTGTTCCGGCGCAACCATCTCTTGAGCGTAGACACGAGCAGCGGGAGGGAGAGAATGATGCACCAACTGGGCCTGTCGTCGTACTTGCACCGAGTCGTGAGGGCAATGCACCTCAGCGCGACCCGGCAGGCAGGTTAGCGAGGGTTTTGCGACCACAGGCAACGCCGGTGGCGTCTCTGTTCGGTCCAGAAGGTGAGTAAGCCGATGGTGCCACTGTTTTCTCGACCCGTGGTGCTACTATAACACTGGCAGGTCCAACGGGGCGTGTTGCCAACCAGATACCTCCTTACCGTACGTTTATTCAATCTGACTGCAGCTCGAGCACAGCCAACTTCACTTTCCGGCCCGGAATCGCGTCCGCTCCGCGCATCCGCACGCCCGTTACTATCGCCACTGTACGGTCTCAAATCCCCCGCGGAGTAGGTCAAACTCATTGTGGGACTCTGTGTCCTCCCGGTGCATTGGCGGTGAGACCCTCATCGTCAACACCTCGGCCCATGCCGTCGCGGACAAGTGCTGAGACTTCTGCTGTAGCTCGCCCACAATCGATCTCGCGTGAGCAGATGGAAATGCTACAAGCGATGCTTGCTGAGCAGACGAAAAAGCTTAGGGCGCAGGACCAAGAGATAGCCGGTCTGAAGAGAAGGGTCAACGACTACAAGGAGAAGGTACATCAAGCCGATCAAGAGCTTCTTGACGTGCGTCTGACGACTACGGAAGCGCTTTCAGATTTCCTGCGGCTACAAGTCGAACTCAAGGAAATGAAGCAGGAGAACGAGAGCCTATCCGTGGATCCTGGAATTTCTGGCGGCACTCAGCAGGCCACACCGCGTGCCGGAACTGGACGTGGTTAGAGTGGCAAGCGTGTGACACAAGTGAGAGCAAAGTACATTGGTGTTGCCAAGACCATCGAGAAGCAGATTATGCAATGGTGCCACCGCGGAACTGCCGAGCTCGACCCAACAAGTTCTGTTCCAGTCCGGAAGTAGGCGGGTCACAGTGAGACGTGCATGGCGGGGTAGCTTTCAGCCGACGGCCTGGGGGGTGTTGCGCCGATTCCACGGATGGTTCTTGCCGATCGTAAAAAGCACTATACGCGTTCCTACTACGATGAGGCTACGGCTCTGGTTGGAATGGTGTGTGCAGAGCTTGGCACTGGGAACTGGTCATCCTTGTTTTTGGACGCCGAATCCCGCCACGAGTACGAGGAGGCTGTTTCAACAGACTACGCTCTATGTGCAAGGATGAGTCGGACATTCTCTGACGTGATGAGCGCGCGGAAGAGAAACGCTAGAGACAAGCTGTTCCAATGCCTTGGGTATTTCTCCTTGATGTCGCGGAAGACCATGTTCGAATCGGGCAGCGAGCGGGCGGAGCGCTCATCTCAGGCGCTTCAAGCGCTGGTGAGGCGGATGGGTTCAGAAGAGGAGCACGGGACTCCACATTTCCCACGGAGGCGACTCTGCAAGGTCGACGATCTAGCATACGGTGATTACTCTGTACCGAAGGAGGCGTGTGATTCTGCCGAGGGTGAAGGACTGTTTGGAAGTTCTTTTGGGAGACAGGTCCCTTACGAGTTCCGACGGTACCATGCTCAATAGGATGGCATGTACGCGTACGGGTCTATCATGAAACTCGCACGCCTGGATGTCTGGCTGGCAACAGTGGTATCCTGCCTGCAGCATGCTGACGGCTGTGGCGGCTAGCGCCAACGCACTTACAGCCTCGCGTTTTCCAAGCCCGTGCCCTTGGCAACCGCGCAGATTCTATGCGGCGTTTGCAACGTTTTATGCCGCATTGTTCGGCAAAAGATGTTTCGGTATGGTTCTACTGTTGAGGGGGCGTTATGTGAGTCGGTGAATGAAGAGATAGAACGGTCTGGTGAAGAGGATGGCGAGGATTTGTTAGCATGCCGCCCTGGAGTAGCCACGAACCTGGTGAAGGTGGGCTCAGAGAACAAATTTTATGTGCCGGTACGAAGGATGTGGTTTTCGGACGACATGTCCAGTATGCTTCGCGGGGTTGTCGATTGCTATGTCGCACGTGCAGATTCAAGCGACGGACCGTATGAACTTTGCAATGGCGCGTCTGGCCTGTCACGGATTCCCGCCACAACTTTCGATTCTCCTCCGCGCTGTTGTTGTAGCAGAGGATGAGTAACTGTCGATGCATAGAAAAGAGAGAAGGACGGAAACCGCACTTGTATGTTCGGAGCTCACTAAGCGGATTGTAGTTTTCTCGTGTGTTTAATTCTAGCACAGAAAGCATGGCGTCGTCGTTGGAAAGGAGGGTTCGGGTAGGACTGGCCGTGCATCAGGGTCTCTATAGAACCAGTTTATATAGAAGCGATGGTAGAGCCAGTGGAGCTGAGGACTGAAAGGGGGGATGTGAAAATTTGATCGCACCACGTGAGCTATCCCAATGATAGCAGATGCCTTGCACAGGCCAAACCAGGGAGAAGTAGGAGCTTGACGCCCTCATCGCTGCAACTCTCGGAGCGGGACAGGATTTTCTGTGCGATTTACATTCTCATCTGTAGACCACCGCGATCAAACGCATTGCAAAGTGCAATCAACAGCGTGAATTGGTGGAATAAAATGCATGTACCGAAGGAAGGCATACTTATTAGACTGCATTGATTCACGGCCACGCGTACGGAAGAGAGACAGAATCTGGGCCTCCCCTACAGTGTCTGTGTGGTCTTCGTAGCCAGCGGCCGGGAGCACG
>JAUKWC010037132.1:0-14840 GCA_032356245.1 Endocladia muricata
AACCGTTTTAAAGACTCGTCGTCGAATAATTCCTCTTTGTTCATAACGGCGTAAAATTTAAAGTCAAAAAAATAGCGAGGGCATGCCCCCGCTATTTTTTTATTTACACACTTTATAAGATAGTGCTAAAAAACTATTGACCCTCAAGTCTAAATGACCCCTATATCGGTACGCTACAACGCAAAAAATGTGAAGACCAATTACCGACAATAGCAATAATTCAAAATGTCTAGGTCAGGTCATCAAAAATAGGGGCTGGCCATGATTAAATTTACCGATAGAACAATCATCTAAAATGAAAACAATTTGGCCAATACTTCTTCGATTGGAAATTTTTGATCGAAGTATTTAGTTCGTGTTGTTAAGGGTAAACACGTTAACGTAAGACCCTATGCAATCAATCGATTTAAAACCCGTTAAATTCATAAGCCCCCGCATCAAGTGATTCTGCGGAGCGTACAAGACCCCTGAGGTCTAATGACGGGAAGTCTTTCGCCCCTATAGCATAGTTGATGGCGCGATAGCCTTGTGCCAACCTGAAATCACGGGCTTCGATATCCATGAAGCCTTGTCCATCGTTGGTGGAATAATTAGCCTCAAAATAAGTTGACTCGCCCTCGTTTTTAAAATATCTTGGCGAAGAACTTCTTAAATCTACGACCAAGTTTCCGTAGACCTCTACATTTTCGTAATAATTTGATGCAACGCTCATCAAATCGGTGGTGCGTGCCGCATCGGGAAACATGATTACAGAATTAAAACGAACTATAAAATTCTGAAACTTAGGGGGCCGAGTAGTGCCTAAATTGATAAGGTTTCGATTTTCAAGTGGACCTGGATATGACCCATCCTGATAAACCACATTGTTTTCGATTACCAATAACTCGGAAGCCCCGGCTTCCTTCTGGGGCCAGTAGGCAATGTTGACATCTTTACAGTTGAATACGGTATTGCCCCGCACTACCCCTGTAGACCTTATGCTCAGACCGCTGCCATCGTAAACATCGTGAACGATGTTGTTCTCGATCAGCACCTCCTGCGCTTTGATATACATACCGTGCTTAGGGGAGTTTCCCACAGGGTCGGCATACTTCCCGACATTATGTATCAGGTTGTCCTTTATGATACAATTGGGAACCGGGTTATCGTGGGGGCAGCATTCCGA
Source organism: Endocladia muricata (assembly GCA_032356245.1). Lineage (NCBI taxonomy): Eukaryota > Rhodophyta > Florideophyceae > Gigartinales > Endocladiaceae > Endocladia > Endocladia muricata. The sequence goes on from JAUKWC010037132.1 coordinate 1,166, forward strand.
ACTACGGCCCCAGGTCGATATTCCATTTCCAGAGCAATCGGAAATAGTATTGTTCTCTATAATTATGTCGGCCGAACCCTGATCTATTTCTATACCGCTGCCATGACCTTCGAACTCATGCCCGGTGACTATGTTGTTAAATATCCAAACTTTGGTAGAATTCTTGATTTCAACCGCATCTTGAGTTCCGGTAACATCATGAATATTGCTGTTGATAATAAGTACATTGTTCTTATTCTCGATTTTGAGAGGTGTTGACCGGTCTAGTCCATTGTAGACATATTCCCATCCGCCGCCCCATGGATTGGCGGGTACGGCTTCCTTGCCACTGGCTCCCACGGCATCGCGAAAGGATTCATCGACAATTAATTCTCCTTGAGGGTAAGGCTCATCTACGGTGCTATCCATCGACTCGTCTTTGATGACGGACTCGTCAATAGCGTCTGTCGATGGGTCTTTGCCACATGCCGATAATAAAACACAAAATATATAAATTACTATTAAGAAAAGGGGCTTTTTCATAATTCAATATATTTAGACGATTTTCTACGATATCAAATCTATACTCAATAACGCAAACTCTAGATTAAAATTTTTTCAATGACACTCATTTATGATAAAATATTTGAAATGGTTCTAAAAATTTTTCGGTAAGCGGTTTGTTGATTGTCCTGAGTGCATCTAAATAAAACCTGACGACATGTCGCTCGACTTTCAAAGCAAATAGCTTATTTGCTCGGCAAATCAGTAGGTTTTAGCGGCACCCCATTCATTTCGAAACGTCCGAAAGGGTTCAAGTTTTCGATACATACAAGTACCTTAGAATTATTAAGGTTTGGTAAATAACAAATCTGTTCTTAATATTGTCTAACCTTTACCACCAATACCATATCTACGTTCTTAATTGATATTTGGATTTCTTGTAATTTGCTTAAGAGGTAACTTTCTGACCAACGATGGGTCATCATACGGCACATCGCCAACGCTGATTCTGTCACCGCTCGGAACGTTCTGTTGATTGGCTTGCAAGAACGATAATCGTCGGTGTTCAAAAGCCAATTCTTTTATCCACTCCGATTCAACATCATCTGAAGTAGCTGTAGTTAAGGTGCTTAAACCGGCCCTTTCCCTTGATATATTAACGTCTTGGGCGGCACCGGCTACATCACCATTGTCTAGTCTTATGCTAGCCCGCATGAGATGAAGTTCCGGCAGCCTGAACACGACATAGCTTATTTGTCTGGCGCCCCCGTTGTTTCCATATTTTGTACACCAAACGTTATAATCATCTTCGTAGGCATCATCAAAAATAGGGTCCTGACCGTTAGCTCCCGACCCATCTTTCTCGTATCTTATGAATAAATCGGTATACCGTTGATCTTGGGATGCAACACTTTCATCGTTCCATCCGATTTTATTTAGAATGGACTTGCTAAAAGGCAAACCACGTTCGTTTGTCGTCAAATTGCCGTACCAGTAGTGGAATCTTGGAACCCTCCATCCGTTCCGAAAATAGTAGGCTACTTGCCAAACGGTTTCCGTAGCAATGTTACCTAGCCCTTTCTGATTATAAATATTTATTAAGTTTTCGTATGTATCTACGGAATGCCTACCACCTGAAACAACGGCATCGATCTGTTCCAAGGCTCCTCCATCATTGTCGATGCCATTTTCCCAAAAAGCTTTTCCCATTTGAAAATATACTCTTGCCAGTAAGAATCGAGCGGCATCTCGCTTGACCCCGTCTTGGTACCATTCCGGATCTCTACCTGCTTGATATTCTTCCGGTAATAAATCTATCGCCCTTTTCAAATCGTCGACAATAAAATCATACGTATCCTCTACGGTCGAAAGGCCTGATAGATCGGTAGCGTCTATGGGCGATTCTTTTCTAAGAACGATGCCATCTGCCCCTGGGGCCGAACTGTAGGGCGGGGCAAACATGACAGCTAATTGAAAATGGCTGAATGCCCGTAAAAAAAGGGCTTCACCATGAATTCTATCTACCCACTGCCGATTGTCTTCCGGCACCTCGTTCTCGCGGTAAAAATCGAGAATAGTATTCGCGCTTGCAATTACCATATAAGGGCCTTCGGCACTTTGGGTAACCAACACGTTATCGTTAATTTCGGTCTGTCTTTGAAAGACGGGGGTCATAAACGAATTGTTGCCAGGTATGGATAGTGCAGAATAGGATTTTAGATCCATGATATCGGTAACTATATCATTATAAGACATGGTGCTGAACGTACTGCCGGTTCTTCCCGGTGCGCCCATATTAAAATAACCTCCTCTCAAAACATCGTCCAAGCCTTGGTTGGTGCTGAATTCGCTATCCGTTTGATTACTGTTCAATTCGGTTTGCTCTAAAAATGCTCCCTCATCGCATGATACAAATAGCGTGCACAATGCGAAACAAATTGCTGGTATAAATATTTTCATAATTCTATTTTTTAAAAAGTTTTACAATCGAATACGGGCGCCGATAGAAGCCGTGAAAACTTGCCAAAGCGGCACTGAATTCAATACACCTTGCCCGAAATTTCTAAATTCGGCATCTTCGCCCAGAGCACTGATAAATTCGGGGTCGAGCGTGTCGAACTTTGAAAATGTCGCTACATTTTGAAAGTTGAGAAAGACCGATGTTCCCTTCAATAGTTTATTGTTCGTAGGGAACGCTTTCCCAAAATCATAGGTCAAGGAAACGTTGCGAAGGCGTAAAAAATCGCCTTTGGTCAGCCATTTGTCACTGCTATCGGATACCGCTTGTTGTGGGTTGTTGATAGGGTCGTCAGGGTCATCGATAGCGCCGCCCCAAACCAATACGGGGTATTTGGGGTCGGTATTGGACGGTGTCCAAGAATTGCCCACTAAATCTTTACGCAAGACTTGGCCTCCCGTACCAATATTTCTGCGCCCTAAGCCATCGTAAATATAATTCCCCCCTTGAAACGAGAATAGAAAGTAAAGCGATAGGCCTTTGTATTCAAATGTATTGCCAACTCCACCAAAGAAAGTGGGCAGACCTTGTTTCCCTTCTTGTACTACGCTGTTCTCATTGGCTGCATTGCCTACGTTGCGTACATTCTGCCCTGTAAAAACATATCTATTTTCGTCGGCCAATATATCTTGGTCGATTTCTTTTATCAGCATTACACCGTCATTATCGTACCCTGAAAAGGAAGGAAGAAAGAATTGGCCCAATTGCGCATCTTCTAAAACCGAGGTGAGTCCGTTAAACGAGAACGTTCTAGGGTCGCCTTCGAAGCCCGGGTACAGATCTAAAACCTTATTTTTGTTTGTAGAGAAATTTACGTTAGTCGTCCAATTAAAGCTTGGGCCGCTTATATTTCTACTTGTCAATTCAAATTCGAAACCTCTGTTTTCAATTGCGCCCACGTTCGCCAATGCCCTTCCATCGCCCTGATGATATACGCCGATTGTAGGGTCGGTAGGGAATTCTAAAAGGAGGTTGTCATTTTCAGAACGGTAATAGCCAAAAGAACCTGAAATTTTATTTTTAAACAGGCCGAAGTCTAGGCCAAAATCCATAGTTGTAGATCGTTCCCATTGTATTCGTGCCGCGCCACTTTGAGAAAGTATGGCCGCTTGGGTTCTATCGGGATAATTAGGCCAGATAAAATAGTTGTCAAAAAATTGAAAGTCACCGATATTGGCATTTCCCGTGATTCCCCAACTACCTCTCAATTTAAGGAAGTTCAGTGTTTCTGATTGGAGGAAAGATTCCTTCGAGACCACCCATCCCGCCGAAACCGCAGGAAACCAACTGAACCGATCGTCAGGTGAAAAAACAGAACTGCCGTCTCTACGAATAGAGCCTTGTACATAGTATTTTCTTTTATAATTATAGGCCACTCTTCCAAATGCCGATGAAAACCGTCTTTCGGCACCAATGGAATTGCCGATCTGTAAAAATTGACCGGCATCCCGAACAAAACCGGCTACCTCGGTAGGGTCTTGCAAAGAACCCGAATTCTCGACGTCGACAAAAATACTTCTGCTTTTGGAGAAATTTCTTTCCATACCGACCAAAGCGGATATATTATGATTTTCTTTTATACTGGTCTCATAGGCCAAAGTGCCTACTGCATTATAAGACCAATTTTGAATATCATAATCAGTATTTCTTGCTGTTCCATCCGTGTACAAATAATCGAGATCTGTTAGTGGATTAAAGGTGGGGTCGGTGTTGGCATCATCTTCCTCTCTTATAGTGGCCACCCGTAAGTTTCTAAAGTTCTTATCTCGTCCCGTACGATAGTTGGCACCGAACTCGACTCTGGCCACCAAGCCTTTTAGCGGATTGAGCTCAGCGTATACAGAACCAATATTCCTAAGAAATCTTGTTGTCCTCAAGTTGAATTCGTCTCGGTCCGCATAGGTTAAATTTCTTCCCGATAAAGGGTCAAAGGGGGAACCGTCGTCAGACCAGAATTCGGGATATATCGGTAAAGCGTTCGTATACAAGGTTTGAAATCGTGGCGCCACTCCATAATTTAACGGATTAGGTGAGCCGTTGGCAATGCGAGAAATATCCTGTGAATTTGGCACTCGCTCCCGCTCTTTATTGTTCTCATGTATCACGGAATATCTAATACCAAGTTTTATGTAATCCTTCGGCTGAAAATCAAGATTTATCCGAGCGGTAAGTCTATCAAAATTCGTGCCTACGAAATTCCCATCTTGGGTTCTATATTGTCCAGAGACAAAATAGGACGTTTTCTCGGTAGCTTTTGAAGCAGACAGACCGTATTGCTCATAAAAGCCAGTTTGCTGCATTTTGTCTACCCAATCGGTATTTGCCGTATTGTAAACATTTAAATCGCTATATCTTTGGTTCTGCCGTTGGTCCGTTAATCGCTGAAAATCAAGTACGAAATCACCTGAAGCATCAAGGCCGCTATTTCTTCTTCCTTGGGCCACTAGACTTCTCCATTCGTCACCGTCCGCCAACTCTAAATCGTTAATGGGTACGGTTATGCCAGATTCACTACTGAATACCAGCTCGCCTTCTCCCTGCTTTCCGGTTTTAGTGGTAATCAATATTACTCCGTTCGCCCCCCTTGACCCGTAAATAGCGGTAGCTCCTGCATCCTTCAAAACAGTTACGCTAGCAATATCTTGCGGATTTATGTAATTCAACGGGTTTGTTCCACCGCTTGCGACCGGTATGCCATCTACGATAAATAGGGGTTCGGTATCAGTGGATATCGAAGAAACGCCGCGGATCAAAATTCTCGTGTTGGCGGTAGGATCGCCGCCGCTCGAAGATGTTTGAACACCGGCTATTGTACCCTGAAGGGCCTGGGTAAAGCTAGAGGTCGTATTTTTTTCTATTTGTTTCGATCCAATATCTGAAATTGCTGTAATGACATCCTGTTTTTTCGATGTACCATAGCCGACAACCACCACTTCCTCCAATCCGGCAGCGTCTTCCTCCAATACTATGGTTAAATTGGATGTTGAATCGATCGACACTTCTTTCGTCGCAAAACCAATATAGGATACTACCAAAATTGCCTGATCACTGCTAACATTCAGGGAAAAGTTTCCATCAAAATCACTCTGTACTCCATTAATGGTACCTTTTTCGACTATATTGGCACCTGCCAACGGGGCATTGTTACTGTCAAGAACAGTTCCAGAAATCAAAGTCTGTTGTATTAATTTCGGGTTTGACAACATTTGGTCTTGTACGGTTTCTGCCGAGAGTTTCTTAAGAAGTACTTTTCGGTCATAAACCTCATAAAAAAGGTTTTCGCCTTTAAATAATAAACTTAGCACCTTTCGAATACTCTTTTTTTTAACTTTTATAGAAATTTCGCGTTCTAGATTTACGGCATTTGTATTGAAAATAAACTTGAATTCCGTATTGGTCTCGATTTCATCGATGACCTGAGCAACGGTAACATTGTTCATCTCTAGTGAAATTTTGGCATTCTGCGAGTATACTGATTTGGCTTGAATCGCAAACGCGGTAGTCATTAATATAAGAACTGACAACTTCATTTTAAAGATGAATTCGAGTTTTAGATGCGGCGAAGACCCCAACTTCAATATTTTTTTCATAAGTTTAAGTGTTTTGGTGATTAGTTTTTAATTGATCACTTTTAACATCGGGCAATGTGTCCGCATTTCCCGATTTTTTTTCTTGAACTAAAGTTCATTTCTAAAAAGAGTGACCCTAAGTAATTTGCTTTTGATTTTAGTTCATTGGCTGATAGATTTTCAGTTTATAATTATTTTGTTTTGAACTACTTTATAATCTATTCCATAGATTTTATTAAAATATTCCAACACCTGCTCAATAGTCTCGTTGTCGACATCAATATTTGCATTGAACGTTTCAGAAGCTAATTCTTGATTGTTATTGCTTATAGTGACATTGTAGTGACGTTCAAGTTTTTTACTGATATTATCGAATGAAGTATTTCTACAAACTATCTGACCTCTTAACCAAGAGGTATATAGGGCAATATTTACTTTTTTGGCAGTTATACTTTTGTTCGATTTATCGAACGAACCCTTAAAACCGGGTTTTAAAAAAACTTTTTGTTGGCTGTTTAAAGGTTCAAGTCGTATCGACCCATCTACCAGAACCACTTCGGTATCAGTGTCTTCTTTATAGTTGGCCATATTGAATTTCGTACCCAAAACTTTAACTGCAAGCTCTTCTGAAACTACAGAAAATGATTTTTTTTTGTCATGATTTACATCAAAAAAAGCTTCGCCTTTTAGAAAAACCTGTCTTTCGTCCTTACCGAGAAATTGGACAGGATATCGTAAGGTACTCCCCGAATTCAGAAACACCTGCGTACCATCTGACAAGACAATTTCAAACCGTTTCCCATAAGGTACCTTAAGGGTGTTGTAGGAAATTTTGTCTTCCGAGGTTTTTGCTTGATATACCAAACGATTTCCTTTTTGGGTGCCTACAATTTTTCCTTCGGTATTGAAAATATTGATTTCACCACTATTTGAAAGTACTTGAACATCGCCGTTTTCCAGTTCCAACGTAATGACATCTTCTTTGGTAACAATTGTCACATTTCGATTTTTGTTGAACACATCCTCTTTTAGGAAATAACCGATACCAACAAAAAGTATGGCTATGGATGCATATTTTAGAAATGAAACTACTTTTCGGTGACGAAAAAGCTTATTTTCATTCCGTATCTCTTTCAGAAGCCGTTCTCTAATTTCGCTTGAATCGGGATCGTTCATGCTAAGCTGAATTGCAAATTGTGTTTTAACGAAATTTTTAAATAAAACGAGATTTTTCGAATCTTTTATCCAAAGTTCTAAATGCTCTAAATCTTCTAAGGTCGCCGACTTTGAAACAAACTTTACGAGAAGGGTTTTTATCCGCGATGATGGCATAGTTTCGTACCGGTCTTTATAGTAATACAATACAGATTGTCAATACCCTTATATTTGGTCGATATTTTTTTTAAATTGGCAGTCTTCAATTCTTAATTTTACGTAATAGCAAATTTTGATGAACTTTCATGATAATGTCTACTTAATAGAAAAACTACGGAACGGGGAAGAAAAGGCCTATATGTTCTTGTTGGATACCTATCACCGCAGGTTATTTGCCTATGCTATTTCTTTGGTGGATGACCACGCCTTGGCACAGGATATTGTTCAAAACGTATTTTTGAACACATGGCAATTTCGACGGAAACTGAATCCGAAGTTTTCCGTAAAAAGCTTTTTGTACAAGTCGGTTTATAATGAATTCGTTAACACCTATAAGAAAGATCAGGCCATGATGTTTCTTCAGTTCAAATATTACGAATCATTGAGCGAGGTCGTCGAAGAAACAGATGAGAGTACCCTAAAAAGATTGATTGCTATCATATCGAACGAAATAGAAAAGCTACCTCCCAAATGCAAACGAGTATTTACGTTGAGTAAACAGGAGGGGCTCTCGAATAAAGAAATATCGGAATACTTAAAAATATCGGTAAAAACTGTCGAGGCACAGATAACCAGGGCATTTTGTATACTTCGTGACAACCTGGGAGACAAATTCGAGCAAATTCTGTTCGTTTGTTTTGGGTTTCCGGCATCTTCTGTAGATACTGAACGGTAAGAATTATACATACGATTTATAACGTTTCGATAGAGAACTAGGTGATACTATGTATGCACCGGCCAAGATGAGCCAAGTGTCGCGGATGAAAGTGAGCATATCAGACTATGGTTTAATCATAAATACTAGATTGAAGTGACGACTCAAATCTCTAGATAAAGGTTATTTTATTGCGGTGACCGAACTTTTATCTGATTCTAGGCCCGACCAGTTTATTAGGCTCACCTCATAACTGTAGCCCACTCCTTCTTCTGCACTGGTATCGGTGTAAAGCATTTTTGATAAAGGAATATTGGGCGTATCCATATTACCGGGATCCCTAAAATTCTCTGTGAAACCGTCTTTGTCTATTGGGCGCAAAGGCGTCTTGTACGGCGGTAATAATTTGCCGTCACGGTAGACCCGAAAAGTCTTTATTCCGCTTTCCCAATCGGCATAAGCATCCCAGGTAAGGGCAACACCTTGATACGTTCTCACGGCCCGTACATTGAACGGGGGTATTTCAGGTATGCTCTGGTCGGGTACCATACCCAACTCGGAAAACGCCTTCCATTTTTCCGCGATTTTAGAATCCGGAAACCAAATACCATCGGTGCTGTGCTCGCTTGGCCATATAGTTTCTGAGGTACGCCGCCCGCCTTCGATTACTTCGAAAAGCCAAGGAATACTGAGATATCGGCTTTTACCTGCATTGTGCCCTGTTTTGGGATCTATGGCCAAGGTTATCGGAGCACCTCTTGCCCGCATCGACTTAAAAAACAGTAGGGCATCAACATAGATCTGCGAAAAGTTTTCATGGTCTTTCTCACCTAGTCCGATATGAACGAGAATAGGAACGTTGATAGGATAGGGCAGGGACTCTAAAGATGTGCCACTGGTAGTCTCGTCACTTAAACTTGCAGACTGAAAAACGACCGCGTCAAATCTCTCTGGATATTTTAGCAACATCGACTGCGTCCAGTACCCTCCGCCGGAATGCCCCCAAACGGCCCAGTTTACCGATTTTATTTCAGGGTGGGCACTTATTTCGGATAATTTGTCCAGTGCCTCGAAAAAAGCCCTTTCCGTTCCGTTATCTGGGTCGCACCATTCCCTACAGTCTTTTACCGGCCATAAACTAGAGCCCAAAAGTGCAGCATTTGTTTTTTCTGCGAGCAACTTCCAATGCAGGTCGTCAGTTACCGTTCTCCCCGCACTCTGGGCCCATTTGCCACATCCATGTTGATGCAGGATGATACGCTCGACCTTATCAAGTCCCTTGGGTATCCATAAGGTATATTCTGCACTGGCAAATTGTTCGTCAGGTGCCGGTTCGATAAGGGTGTTATAGGTGTCGCATTGACCATGGCCAAGGCAACAAAAAAACATAATAAAAATGTTGAAAAGATTTCTAAGATTCTTCATTGTACAAATTTTAAAAGAACGAACGATTTACACCTTTTCCAGTTCTTCATTTTTGATTTTTTCATGGCGATTACTATGAAAGCCAGAGAGTTGAACCCCTTTCAGCTTTCGTTCGCGGAATCGGCCGGTTTGGCAATAGCCTTAGTTGTATCATCGATTTGTGTGAGCGTTCCATAAAAAATCGCTTATTATATAACTCTTGATAATAGTATTCGTTTTTATCAGTATCTGCGTTTCGCTTATTAAAAACAGACGATGGCGTTTATTCCACTTTTAGAAGCAAAAATTCCGAAAATCTTATGAAATGAATCCCGTAACGGCAATAGGGAATAGTCCTTGCTATGTACGTCAAAAGTATTTAGTGTTCCGTATATATAGATATGTCAAATTTATTTGTACTGCGCTACACATACCATTCTTTTCGACTAGCGGGTATTTGCAACCTTTTCTTTTGGCCAAAAGTGCTTGAATTGTTTTATTTACTTGACTTCTCTTATTTTGTATTCCAGCGTTTTGACTAGTTTTCTTTTAAAAGTTTCACCATTTCACTTCCCGCAAGTAAAAATGCTCCGACCCCATACACTTCGGTGTCTTCAAACTCGACTGATTTGGGATCCGCACCAATGGGCTGTACCCAACCTAGTTTTCCGTTAGGATGAACTGCCGAAACCAAGGCTTCCCAACCCTTATGTGCAAAAATTTCATATTCATCCTTATTTAAATATCCGCGATTGATACCCCAAGCCAAACCGTAGGTGAAAAAACCTGAAGATTCAGGGTCGAACATACTTGAATGCCAAAAACCTGAATTACCTTGCAAGGCGGCAATACGTTTCATCATTTTTTGAAATAAATCAATATATTTCTTCTTTGAACGATGGGTATTCGGTAGATTGTCGATAATCGTGGCCAACCCTCCGATAACCCAACCATTACCACGTGCCCAATACACGTCTTGGCCATTGGTTTCTTTTCTTACCTTATATCTGATATCACGATAGAACAGACTATCCGCTGAGTTGTACAAAGTATCATGTGCTACCCAAAATTCTTTATCCATGAACTTTAGGTAACGTTTATTCTTAGTTATGGCAGCCATCTTGGCAAAGGTCGGTGGCGCCATGAATAATGCATCCGACCAGCTCCACCTCTCATGAACGTTCGTTATAAGGCCAATGCTATCCAATGGTGATGTTTTTGGGTTATCTATAATTTCGTTCAATCGGTCAATTGTTGGTTGGACCATATTCTTGTCACCGTACTTCACAAATAATTCGGTATACATTCGACTAACACAAATATCGTCTGCACGATACGTACGGGGACCGGGTTTCCAATCGTTTTTATTTCCGATAGACCTCAAAAAATCCCAATATTTTTTATCTCCGCTTAACTTTGCGAGTTCTACTATCCCGAGATACATAGTGGCATTGGTCCAGGCCCAGTAGGCATGAGAGTTTTTCCATTTAGACCCTTTGGCAACCTGCTCTTCAAAATGGTCAAGCTGCCAATCGGCTACAAGTCTCATGTAGGTTGCCGGGTCTAGCGGTACGTTTGAATAGTAATTTTTTCTGTCTCTCAAGTCGACCAGCACATTGTTATCTATTTGAACCTTTTGCCCCTTTTGTATCTCTCCCCAACCGCCGATCAAAGCAAGGTCTGTATCTAAATCCTCACCCGCTACACAGGTATTATTTCGAATTACAAATTCATCAATAATCGCTTCTTTATTATTGCGCTTAAATGCAACTTGTATCAGTGCGCTTTTCTTATTGGTAGAAGGGGCTTTGGAAAGACCGTAAATATGGCGCATCTTAAAATCCATAGTGTAGTCTTGTCTGCATTCATTGCCTTCGATGACAACTTTTTTGGTACTGTCGATCGTATTGGTCTGTGTCCAATAGGCTATAGGGGTATCATAACAGTTCCAAATTTTATTGTTCCTTATAATTCCAGCATTGCGCAAAGAAATTCCTTGTCCATAAAAGCAGTTGTAAACCGTATTGTTCTCCACTAGAATGTCCCTTGCTTTTAGGTACATTCCATGACGCGCAAAAGGCAATTGCGAGGTGCCTAGACCGATATCATGTATGATGTTGTTGCGGATAATACCGCCTTTAAGGGGTACTGATAACCTACCTTCTATTCTCTTTTGATCTTCTTCAACCTGAAATTTGATGCCATCGTCATACGTATAGGCAATACGATTCTTTTCTATGATGATATCCGATGTGTTTGTCCAGTCGTCTCCTCCTACAAGAATACCTTTTCCAAAAATATCGGTAATATCGTTGTTGGTTACCATGATTGTATTACAGTTGTAGAGGCTGACCCCCTTCGCATCGAAATTTCCTCTCAATGGTGGGTAGTCAGGTGAATTTTCGGGTAGTAAAGAACCTGAGAAATAACCTGAAAAGAATTCGTTTCCAACATTTCTGATAACACATTCTTCTATTCTAATGTTTTTACAACCCTTCAGCGATAGACCTATCTCACCTTCTGAATTGGAAATTTTACAGTTTTTAATCAACACGTTCTCTTTTCCCTCCAAAAACATTCCTTGACTAAAAGTTTCTCCTTCAATAATTTCAGTCCAACCTTGTGCCACCGATAATTGAACGACGGCATATAAACCCAATAGTAATTGACACTTTATAATGTTCATTTTTTCTGAATGATATTAATAACCTTTCTTATTTACTTTGATATATAAATCGCACTTCTTTTCTACATATCCTAAATCTTTACCTTTCGCTCTTGAATGTGGGTAATTTACTATTATCCCTACTTTATTTTTTTCAAAAGCGTGACCGGTAACCTTCATATACCATATCTGCCGGTTTTTTGTCTGATTATATGTTAGAATTTTTTTTAAAAACATCCCAGAATTATTGATTTTTTTTCTAAATCGACAAAGGTCCGATTCTAAAAAGAACACTTCCTTCTGCCAAAATAAAGGGTTTCTTTAGCGTCACGATTAAGAATTCGAACTGCACCTGATATCTTAAAGTTCCTGCGGTAAACGAAATTAAAGCCAGGATTTATATTCTACAATATCTTGATAGAAGTAATTTATGTGCATTAGGTCTTTGAGGTCCGTTCGTGCTTCGTTACTTAAATTTACCAATGAAGTTGGTGGGTGTGAGCAACATCCTTACGATTTAAAAATTTCGATAAATTCGAAATTTACAGTGCAAGATAAGAAAATTTAAAGATTGAAAGAAAACCTTTGTTAATCTCTGTTGGCTTTACTTCCTCAAGGCTTACCTTGTTTATTATTGCTATTTTATGATTCGATGTAACAAATCTGTAATTTTATACTCAAGTGTCAAAACGTGACTGTTTTTGTACCATTTGGGCAGTAATTCTAAATATCATAAGGTCGAGATAACAGATACGGTCTACAGGGCTGTTTTATAGATGTTCGGCAAGATTGAAAAACGCTACGAGGTTCGATTCTTTGAGATCGGTACCCGCAGGAACCACGTTTATTTTTTGATTCAAAGCGTTTTTTGGCAGAGCGTTAACCAAGACTGCCACAATGGCCCGTGAGGTTTTCAAAAGACGGCCGGAAGCGAAAAGGCAACTCTTGGGCGGAGAGTTTTGGGCAAGGGTTACTTTGTGAAGATGATGTGTCTGTATGACCGAGAATGTCATTGCCAAATATGTTAAACTTCAGGGTCTAGAAAAGGAGTAAATGACATTGAAGAACAAATCATCAATTAAAATTATTTCAATGCCTCGTGGGCTTGCCCCGAAGATTGTTTAATTGGTCTAAAATAGTGAGACGATTAAAATTACCGGCCGGTAGCTTTTATATATAGTACAATAATTTCGCAGTATTTATTTTCAGCCGCCCTAATTATTTTAATCGACATCCAATTATCGTTTTCTAAGTGGCTGTCTTTTTACATAGTCAAAGAACACTTGGTAATGCGCCCGACAAAGAATAGATTTGAATAAATTAATTAGGATGAAAAATTTTAGAGACAATATGTTTTTAGCAGTACTATGCATGTCATACTTTTCGGTTTGGTCACAAGACGTTACGCGATCGGAAGCTCATGGCCATAGACACTACGCCGAACACGATTCGGTACCGGGTCATAAACTATTGTACCCGTCGAAGACTCCAGACCGTATCATTGCGAA
>JAUKWC010037143.1:0-14833 GCA_032356245.1 Endocladia muricata
TCCGCAACACAAATGGCACACACCTGCTCCCACATCACCACAACCTATACCGTCCTGATACCAATTTATCGACGCGGGCTCCCCTGCTTTCCCTGCTTCGTCCTCGTGTCTCCTCGCTGTAATTCGATCCGCGTCGTTTTGCTTTCTTCGCTTACGACGCTTTGCTCCTCCCTCCTTGCATCTCCATCATTCGCGGGCTTCGTTCCCTCTTTATTTCCGCTTTATTTCCTCTGTATTTCCTCGCTGCACTGTAGCCACGGCGCCGACTGAACTCAGCCAGCCGGGGACAGCCGGCGTGTGATTGCCTGCCTTCACTGCTGTTCTCTCGTCATCCGAGGTGAACGCGAAGCATGACCTCACGAAGTCCCACATGTTGGCCTTCCCGCACTTGTTCATCGCAGCAGACGACGAGGCCCTAATAGCGACTGACGAAATTGCGGCAATGAAGAGCGAGCAGCGTAAGCCTCGCGGTGACTTCCGCAATTCTATCGAGAGCGACGAACCGGTCTCTCGCGATTTGGGCAGCGAGCAGATGAAGCGGATAGCGCGCGCAGCGTTGTCAATCGTGTGGGAGACCAGAAAAGACGAGAGGATTGGGGAGACCGCGGATGTCGCCATGTGGCAGAAGAACTACGAGGGGACCCTTATTGTTGTCATCAAAGTCATTCCCTCTAAGATCAGCAAGGTCCGGGCAGTAGGTCTGCCAGGAATCTTTTCTGGTGGCCGCCCCAGAACCTTCGAGGCTCTCATGTTCTTCCACGAGATCAATGTATGTCACTGAAGGCGCGGCAGGAAACGTTTATTCGCTTTCAAGAAGATATATTAAAAGCGGAAATCGTCTCGTGTTTGCTATGCAGCTCCTAACTCGTGTGTGAGCGAAGCTGGCGAAAGCAGTGGGAGTTTCGGAGTGCGAGCCGTTAGTCGGGCCCTACCTGCTGTTTCGTCCCCGCGTTCATCACTTTGAGGATTTGGAGTCACGGACTGATGTCTTTGCACCCATCACGCAGGAAACCACGCGGCAAGAGAATGGGATAGCAGGTGTGGAGGAGAGTACGAGTAGTATGGTAGCGTGGGGCCGCTCTGCTGAGAACGATGCGGCATTGCGGCGGTCACCGGTCTGCTCCTGCCGAGCTTGCAAGCCATAGTTACGAACGAAACTTCGTACGATTTCAAGCACCGCAGCAACTCGCCATATCTAGACCACTTTGAGTCGCACGATGACCCCTTGCCAAGTGTCTTCGCCGACTTGAGCCGGGTTAGCCGGGAGGCCTTTGGGCTTCAACGTGAAGCGCCTGAGTATGCTGGTGCCTGTGCAGAGGATATCGACGAGGACTCGGAGCTGTCGGATCCCGAATGGGAAGACAAGAGACCGCGTCGTCGTCGGCGGTTGACAGTGTCGAGCACCATGCCCAGTGTGGGACTATCCACCCAGCCTCCTCGTTCTTCGTCTTCACGGCTGAAAGAAAAGATCAAATTGGAACGGGGGGGTAGCGACAACGACGTGCGGTATGTGATGGGACACAGTCGTACGAGGCAAGCTAATGAGGCTTTCCAGTCCGCTCTCAACCAATTAGTACCGGACCCGAATGACCCCCTTCTTCAAGCACCAGAACGAGCCAACCGCATTGGCCCGTCTCCACCGCCTGAGGAGATGCCGGAAGAGTCGCTCCACGAGGAGAATCCATCAACCAACCTTCTCGCGGAGCTGCTCGGCGTGATGAATTTGAACTGCCGTCTCCACATCTGCACTTTCCGCGACCTCCTCAATCATCACGCTGACGACTCGGGTGAGTGCGTGGAGGGTAAAAATCAGCTCCAGTTGACGGACCCTCTGTTCAACACCGGAAGCGAGCGGGGTACGGAGAACTCTGCCCATGATGTCCTCACCCACAAGGACGTGGACGTCTCCGTCCCAATAGTCGACGCACTGCTTGCAAAAACCGCCCACGGAATCATTTTCTGCAGTGGTCTACGATTCGGCATATCGCTATCGCCCCTCAAGGATTATAGCCCAGAAGTGTGAGACGAGGCGAGTGACAGATCCGACGAGGCGAGTGACAGATCCACTTCGTCCAGCGGGAGGCGGCAGAAGGACTTCGTGTTTAACGTGGAGGACCAGCCGATGGTCCACGTCCGCGCTCGAGGTCATTACACGCAAACCCCGGGTATAGAAAGGAGTGGCCACGCCTCAGGCACACAATGGGCTCCTCGCTTCTGGCGGAGGGACGTGCCGCTTGAAGTGCAGGTCGTCCGGGTATGCTCCCAATTAACAGGTTTGTGCAGTCTCCGCACGTAGCCTGGACGAACTGTGTAGATAAAGTCCAGCAGTTGGAGCCTGGAGAGGCGGTGAAGAGAGCTGCCGAAGGGAGTCGCATGAAGATTCTTCGATCTGATCAGAAAAGCATCAAGCGCATGAGCGAGCTGGTGTTGCAGTATTCGAAACCGGGGGGCCCTGTGGTGGAATTCTTCAGTGGTACTTGCCCGACTGCAAAATCATGTCTAGGGCTTCCGAGACGTGGCCGTTTCGTGTGGTGCGGCGAGGATGACGACTGCGTCAGTCAAGCTCTACCAAGCTTGGTGAAGGCGATTTGCGAAACCATTGCGAGCACCGCGTGCGACATTGCTGGCTCTCCGTGGGCTGTGGAGCTTCCAACAAGGTGCTTGGCCGGCGTGAAACGGACCGTGTCTACCAGGAGTCGTAACAGCCCTGCAGATGCTCGTGCTGGGTGTCTCCGGTATCGATGTCTACCGGACTACATAGTCGGGTTCATTGCGAACAACGCCAGGGACCCCATGTTTTCCCTGCGCTATTTAAGGGCGTCAGTCTACAATTGGCCCCCGAAGTACCACGCACTTCTCGACACCTAAGACCTGCTACCCTTACGGGCGGTGGAGGCGATGGCAAGGTGTTCGGTGGTGCGTCCGTCAATGGTGAAGTAGGAAGGTGTGGGACTCGGGGTGTTCGCGGACCGGGTCTTCGCGAAAGGAGAGACGACCCTTCCCTTCAATCGGATGCTCCTGTACACGGACTTTCGTTAGCGCACGCGGGAGAAGACAAACATCTACGGGTGCAGAATTATGGGGGTAGATAAAGAAGGTTTCAACAGAGTAGCTTTTGTCGTGAAAAGGCGCGCGGAGTCCCGTGAACGTCCGAGGCGGAAGGTATGCACTGTACCGGCACTGCTTGGTGTGGCCGGGTTTTTGAATGACGCTCGGTACATGCCTGGGGATGAGGAGGAGCGAATCAGAGGTGCTTCTAGAGCACGAGACGCAAACGTGGAGTTTTACGAGGATCGAGGGGAATTTTCGCAGAGAGCTCAACGTTTGCTGAGCACCACAATGATCCGTACTACGCGTGAGATTCTGAACGGCGAGGAAATGTTCACAAACTACGGGGATAAGTTTGGTTTCTAAGTACATGGTAGGATCTTATAAAAAAGCGTGACCGTAACGGAACTTAAATACTAAAAACAGGTTTGAGAGCCAGTTCCGTGCGAGCAGCTCACACTACAGTAGCTGAGAGAGACTTGGGCTCAGCCGCAAGAAAGGTCGCAGAGAGCAGTGGGCGTTTTTGGGGCTGCTATGGCAAGATAAAGAGGTTTAAAAAGTAATAAAATTTAGACTAGGGGGGTGTCACGAGGGAAAGCAGCGCAAATCCCCACATGTGAATACGCATGAGCAGATCGATGTGCGAAATTTAAACTGAAAAAGGACGTTTATCTGCCCATGTATTTACACATGAGCATATCTCAGCCGCTGTCATTAGTGACATCACCGAAGTCTAAGTTTTCGTTACTTTCTGGAATACCAACTAGCAGGCCCTCAGCCCCTGCTTCCACTCCTACCGTTGACGCTTATGATACTTCAAACGTCGGCAGGCACTGCCGGCGTGTACTTGACTTTACAAGGGCCCTACTACCAGTGGTACCTGGGAGCTGGCACTTGTACGGCTCGGTTCACAACAACTGCGACTTAGTTTTCGATCTCGTCCTTCTCACCGAGCCTTCGTCTGTCCGGCCCTGCCTGTCCTGCAGCTCTACATCGATGGCTCCGCCAGCCAGAACGACGGGAAGAGCTGTTTGGATGCAGCTATCTCGCAAGCACACCCAGGAGCAGTGGGAGGGGGAGGAAGATGCCCCGGCTGCGCCCGACACACTGATGGTACCTTACCGCGAGGTTAATGCAACTGGGCGCCACCGGACAAGCAAGCTGATGGGGGTTGTGCGGCCCCAAATAACGCCGGCGCCATGCCTGTTTGGTCCAGAAGGTGAACAAACCGATGGCGCCACTGTTCTGGTGACGCACGGTGCTACTATAACATTGGCGGTTCCACCAGGGCGTGCTGCCAACAGCGTGCCTCCCTGTCTTGCGTGTATTCAAATTAACTGCCTCTCGAGCACAGCCAGCTTCACCGTCCGGGCCGGACTTGCATCCGCTCCGCGCGTCCACACGAGCGGCGTTGACGCCCCTGTGCGGTCCCCCATCCGCAGTAGCATAGGGAAATTTCATCTTGCGACCATGAGTCCTCCTATTGCATCGGGGGTGAGACCCTCTTTGTCTCCACCTCCGCCGAAGCCGTCCCGGACAGGGGTTGAGACTTCCGCTGTAGCTCGCTCCCAATCGATCTCGCACGAGCGGATGGAAGAGCTACGAACAATTCCTGCTGAGGACATAAAGAAGGGCGGGGCGCAGATGCAAGATATTCCTGGTCTCAAAACAAGGGTCAATGACTACAAGAAAGAGCTACAGCAGGACAATCCAGAGCTTCTTGCCGCGCGGGTGATGAATGAGGCGACGCTTTCCGAGTTTCTGCAAATGCAAGCCGAGATGAAAGATATCCAGCAGGAGAGTTAGAGCCTCCGCGTGGCTCGTGGGATTTCCTATCGCACCCAGCAAGCCACACCGCGTGCCAGAACTAGACGTAGTCAGAGTCGCAAGCGTATACCACAAGTGGGCGCAAAGTACGTTTGTGTTGCCAAGACCATAGAAAAGCAGATTTCTCCATGGTGCCCCCACGAAACTGCTGAGCTTGACACGACAAGTTCTGTTTCAGTCCGGAACTGGGCTGGTCGCAGTGAGCCGTGCGTGGCGAGGGAGCTTTCCGCGGACGCCCTGGAGGGTGTCGTGCCGATTCCACCGCTGGTTCTTGCCAATCGTAAGAAGTATCGTACGCGTTCCTATTACGAGGAGGCGACAGTTGTCGTATGAAAGGCGCGTGCAAAGCTTGGCACCGGGAATTGGTCATCCTTGGTTTCGGGCGCCGAGTCCCGCCGCGAGTGCGAGGAGGCTGTATTGACAGACTTTGCTTCAATTGCAAGGATGAGGCAGACAATCTCTGACGTGATGAGCGCGCGGAAAAGAAACGCTAGGGACAACCTGCTTCAATGCCTTGGGCATTATTTCTTCATGTCGCAGAAGACCACGTTTGTTTCGGACAGCGAGTGGGTGGAGCGATCATCTCAGGCACTTGACGCGCAGGTGAAGCTGATGAGTTGAGAAGAGGAGCAAGCGACTCCACGGTGCTCAAGGTGGCCACTCAGCAAAGTCGGGGATCGAGTATAGGGTGATTACGATGTACCGAAGAAGGTGTACGATCTTGACGGGGGTGACGTACTGTTTGGAAATTCTTTCAAGAGACATGTCCTTTACGAGTTCCGAGGGTATCATGCTCAACAGGATGGGACGTCCGCGTACGGATCTATCATACGACTCGCACCCCTGGACACCTGGCCGCCAATGGTGGTACCCTGCCTCCAGCATGCTGAGGCCCGTGGCGACGCGAGCCAACGCCCTTGCAGCCTGACATTTTCCACGTACCTGCCCTTCGCAACGGTGCAGATACTATGCCTAGTTTGCAGCGCTTTATGCCGCATTGTTCGGCAAGAGATGTTTCAGTATGGTTGTACTGTTGATGGGGCGTTATATCAGTGGGCCAATGAAGGGATGGAATGTTCCGGTGAAGAGGATGGCGAGAATTTCTTCGCAGGGGCACCTGGAGTAGCCACAACTGTATTCGAGGTGGGTTCAGAGAACAGAATTTATGTCGCGGTACGGAAGATATGTTTCTCAGACAACATCTCCAGTACGCTCCGCTGTGTTGTCGATTTGTACGTTGCACGTGCAGACTCAAGCGATGGACCGTATGAACTTTGCAATGGCGCGTCTGGCCTGTCACGGATTCCCGCCACAGCTCTGGATTCTCCCCCGCGGGCTGTTGTTGGAGCAGAGGATAAGTGACTATCGACGCACAGAAGAGAAAGAACGACGGAAACTGTCCTCATATGTTGATAGCTCTGTAAACGGATTGTAGTTTTCTCTTGTGTTCAATTCTAGTGCAGAGAGAATGGCGTGTCTGCTGGAGGGGAGGGCTCAGGTAGGACCGGCCGTGCCTCAGAGTCTCTGTAGAACCTGTTTTTATAGAAATGATGCTAGAAGCTGTGGAGCTGAGGAGTGAAAGGGGGGATGTGGGAAGTTAACCGCACCACTTGAGCTGTCACAATGATAGCTGAGGCGTTGCATAGGGAAAACCAGGGAGAAGCAGGAGCTTGATGCCCTTGTCGCTGCATCTCTGGGAGCGGGATCGGACTCTCAGTGCAATTTACACTCTCATCTATAGACCACCGCAAGCAAATATATTGCAGAGTGTCATGAATAGTGTCAGCTGGTCGAATACAGTGCATGTACCGAACGAAGGCATACTCGGTAGGTTGCATTGATTCACTGCCATGTGGACAGATGAGAAACAGAACGTGGGCCACCCATACAGTTTCTTTGTGTTCTTCGTCATCAATGGCGAGGAGCACGAAGCTAAAACGCTGCCGTCTCGTTGGGCCGAAGCTGTCATTTGCATAAACGCGCTGAATGGGGTGTTTCTGCATTGAGTCGAGTCGAATGACATTCAGGTCCGGATCATAGTCGTTCACGGAAGGATAGAGTCCGCCGAGAACGTAACAACTTTTGACGATGGTAATTTGGAGAGTGTCACATGTCTGGACCGAATGGTGCTGGAGAATCTCGATGCGGACAAGGTCCAGCAGCACAGTGGTGCCCTGGTCAACAAGCTAGACGAGAAGATCGTTGCGGTTGTCGGGAGCTTTTCTGCGTAGTAATTGGAGCATCGCGACGTTGAGGCGGCCTTCTTCGTTTCCGAGAAGCAGCATGGCGAGGGTTCTCAAGTGAGCGGGTTCGCGGAGGTACATTCTGAAGTATTCCCTGACAAGACACGCCCCGTCCCTGTCGTCTAGGTTCCTGTGGAGGGTTCTGGGGCAACGCGACTAGGAGACGGAGCTGAGCTGCGCTCGACCGGTAGCAAGATTTTCGGAGCGATGGCTTAGGCGGACGGTTTCGTCCATTTCTGTTGACCTTTGCTTCGAGGTGCGGCGGTATTTGTGCTTGAAGGCAGTGTGAGCGTGTTCGTGAACACCGGCATCTACATGTTGTAGACCTCCAAAGTTGGGGATGTCATCTGCAAGGTGGGTGAGGAGATGAAACTCGAGGGATTTGAGCCTGGTGGAATGGTGGTCCCCAAGGATGTGGAGCATGGAGGCTTTAAACGTACTGACACGGTCCTTTACGTTGCTAACCTCGACGAGGCTCCACTGCTTCTTTCGTCCGTGCATCGAGCTAAGTATTAGAATGTCCGAGTACTGAGGGCAAATAGATGCGAGGGGCGCGGAGTCAGCTTCATCACAGCAACGGACTATGATTCCTGCGATAATCGCAAAAACCATGTCAATGGACTTGTAATGTGTGGCCTCCAGCTTGCCACGAGCTCCTCCATTTGTGTAGAGTCCTTTCCGGCGACTGCTTTTTTCGGAGGCGGAGAAGTCGACGTGTAGGTCGGGAACGTAGATGTCCCTTCGAGTTGCAGCCAGAACCGTGTCGACTCCGCCAAGGAGAGCTGTGCGGATGATTCTAAACTGTTCCCAACTGTCGCCGGCGGAGTTCTGCGCTGTGAATAGGACGGGGGAGTCGAGCCTAAGAAATATTTAGGTTTTCAGTAGCTTCCAAATGTCCACGTGAAATTTGTGCAGCGGTTCGAAAACGAAAATGGAGTGCATTTCGAGATGAGAATTGGACGGAAGCATGAGGCATGTTTCCAGAAAGGTTGGAAACCTCCGTATAGAGGAGGTGGCGAGTGTTTATTGCGCCCGTGCGAGGGCAGCCCGTGCCTGAGCTGCCCTGCCTGGCGATGCACGATCGGCGGCTTCGGCTTTGAGGTACGCCACTTCTCTGCGAAGAACGATGGTTCACTGCATGGTGCGCGGCGGGAATGAGGCGTACGAAGTGAGGAGATTTGAAGGTACTTCGAAACGGTGGCAGGGTTGCCTGGTTTTTGTGCCCGTTCGAGTGCCGACGATGTCCTTCGCTTCTAGTATGTCGCAACAGTAGTTCGTGAAGACTGGGTGATATTTCCAGAGACGATAGGGGGCATCTGAGCATGTGAAGCCTACGAGGGCTTTTTCGTACAAAGGCGATAACAGAGAGTGCAGGGCGGAATGTAGTATGGAGGTTTTACAGTCTGGTGCGCAACTACTCGAAAAAGGTGGAGAGACGGCAGTATCTCTACGGTCCACTGTGGGGAAGAACTGGACAGAAAGATAGCCGACGGCGGTGTGCCGGGACATAATGCCGCGTCGGCGGAAAGCAGCAGTAAAGTTGAGGAGAGCGAAAGGCACGGGATTGGCAACGAAGGCGCTGTTCTTAAGCGTAGTGGCGGATTCGTCTATATGAATCTATATGCAACCTGCAAACGGGTGAGTCCCGGACGTCCCGGTGTCCCAGGTGACACCCTCGAGATTGCGACCCATGACTTCTTCCTTGAAGTCTTGACGAACTCGTCGATGCACGTCAGACTGCAGGGGGTGCGCAAAGAGACCCGTGTCGCTCTGCGGGAGGTCACCACAAGGGCGGAAGCGGCAAGACTCTGTGTTAGCTTGCGCTACGTGCTTTCGCGGGATCTTGACAGGGTCCCGGAAGGAAGCAATTCCAAAGGACGTGCCGCTATGGTCCAACAAACGAGCTACGGCGAAGAGCTGATGTTGAAGCTCCTTCTCGACAACAGCAAGTGTGAGGGAGCAAATCTCTTATGAAAGGCGAATACGGTCTCCGAAGAGGGCGAGAGAGCAGTCGGGATCCCCAAGGATAGAGATGATCTCGTGAACCGTGCGCGGGCCGGCACTCCTCTCTACTTCGGCAAGAGGAACTGCGATTGACTGTATGAGGGGATCGGTTTTACTTCTGGTCGGTTCTGCATCAGGGTGACACAGGAATGGGAGCAAGGGAAGCTGAGGCGCCGGAGCCCCATCAGAACGGTCTTTGTCATCATAGAGGATGGGAGGTTCTCGGGCACGTGAGCCGTGCGGAGAAGTAGTGATGAGCTCGGCCGGTGGTAGTGTTCGGAGGTGACACTGTTGCTGGTGTTCGAAAACGGAGTACGCGTCAGAAGGCGAGTAGACGCAGTACCAAAATTTGCTTGGCATATTGAGGGCTGGCACAAATGGTTGCAAGTAGAAAGGGTGGCGGGAGGAGCGGGGGAACGGAGAGATAGACGTTTTCCACGGATGGATCCATCTTCTTGTCTTCACGAAGTACAAAACGGTAGGTCCGCTCGCGAGCACTTCCACATGCACGTAACCTAGTACAGGTCTCGTGCACGCGGGAGTGGTCAAAGTGGAAGACCCGGCCTGCCACTCGAAAACAACGCACGCCATTGGCTGTGTCGACAAGAAAGCACCATGCATTCGCTGACGGCTACCAAAACGAGAGGCGGGAGTCGAGAAGCAGTGATACTGTAGTATCCCTACTTGAATGATTCTCAAATTTTCATACGGTCTCGGGTTATTTCAAGGCGCGGTGGCAGATCCGTGGAACGCAAGAACATGCCACAGGCCCTACTTAGACCGCAGCGACGCGCGACGCCAGCTCGTCAAATCTGCAAAGGAACCCTGTCGTCAACAGAAAGTACTGAGCGACGAAATTTACTTCTGATTCGACGATGTGCACAGGTAAGCAGCGCGTATTCGAAGCGGTATTCGCACGGTTGTGAAGGTTTTGGGCGGGATGTATGATGTCGTTGAAGAGTGGGGAGAGGTATGGTTTGCGATGCGATGCGTGGAACGCGGGCTTTTGAAGTTGGAGAGAGTGAAGGAGTGCGGGTGATGGTGGGATGCGGTTTGCAAAGTGGAAGGGACGGTGGGCAGGACGGGAGTACGGAAAGCATCGTGGAAGAGTGCCAGGACGTGTGGAATGAGATGCGTTGCGGGAAGTGCTGGCCGGTAGTGGCGGGGAGGGTGACGTAGTTCTTGTGGTGGTGGAGTGTGACGTAAAAACTGGAAGAAAAGGCGGGCGGGATGTATGGCATCGTTGAAGAGTTGCGAGGCGTGTGGCCTGCGATGCAATGCAGAGGATGTGGGTCATTGGAGGTAGGGAGGATGAGCGAGTAGCGGTGGTAGTGGGGCATGAGGGTGAAAACGTACGTCCGTCCAAATACTCTAGAAGGACTATTTATTTAGCAGCACGGAATTATAGTACAACTAGACCCGACGTTCACCACTCGCAGTGGAGGCTCGGTTTAGTTTCACTCCGTGCGATGCGCAGCAGTACTGCATTCAGAACTGCGAAAAGTGCAGTTGTAGCGCAATAATACTAGGGATGGACTTCCACACCTCGCAGTACGCTGCGCAGTATAACTGCATCCTGGAATTCCACCTTGCGTAGTATATCAGCTAGTCTTATTAGAACAGGAGTTCCGAAAAGTGCAGTTTAAAATCTAGTATTACTAAACCTGGACGTCCACTTGGTGGAAGTCCGAGTCTAGTGATACTAGACTCGGACGTCCACCTGGTGGAATTCCTGGTGTGGTATTACTCGACCTAGAACTGCAAAATGTGTAGTAAACGACTGGTATTACTAGACCTTTTACTGCACTCAGTCGACGTCCGCATCCACTTCCAGAAACACAGACGAAGCCTGCGCCTGCCATCCGCCGAGGGTCGCTTATAGCACGGCTACAATACAGGTGGTGCAACGTGTTGGGTTCTGTTCTACTCACCTCATTGTAAGGATAGGTGGCTGATCATAATAGGGACAAGTTGTGCGGTACTGAAAAATGCCGACTTGAGCATACACCTCAGCCTCGAGCTGCAATTGCCAGCACCTCGTCGCATACCACTCAATGCCACATGTATGAGCTCGTGCGTGCATTGCTCATGACGACCAGACTGCAAATAATTGGGAGATATTGCCTTCGACTTTAGTCATGGACCACTTATTCCCGGGGTCTGTGTTTGTCCACACAACCGTACAGTACATGCCAAACTGTAACCAAATCCATGCGGGAGAGCTAGGAGCGCTTAGCCATGTGTGGTACTGACTTGCAGATAAAACCTTTTCTGATAGAACGACGGGCTCTCCGATCTTCATACAGTTGTAGTGGCTTGCTTCTAAAGACATCTCTGAGCGGTGTTTCGCTACGGCTTTGACGCCCGTTTCCGCACTGGATGCATAATGGTTCGGCTTGTTCGTGCCCATCGTGACGTGGGAACCCTCGTCAGATATATCCAATCCTGAAAGCTAGCCAACACGGTATCCCTTCCTGACTGCCTTCACAATACCAGTAAAGTTCAGGCCGTTTTCAAGATGCACTGTACCAGTCTCAACAGATGCGAAGTGCGAGTCAGCACAGACGGCTCTGTTCGTGTAAAACCATGGTTCAACAAGTCTGATAAGTACGAATATTCCATGATTATAGCTTCTCTCTAACTGTTGGTGGACATTATCACCTGCTGGCAATGTCAACTCGGAACGAATCATGATACCACTAACACCGCAACATGCTGACTTGATTTCACATCGAATTTCCCGCTTGAAAACCGAGTGATACATGGCGTGAAATGCCCATAGAAATCTAGCTCCCCCGTGAGTATGAGAGAATGTCAAGGTTGTAGGAGCTAGGAGCCCCCTGGCCCGTACCACCTTGACATACTCTCACCGACGCATGTGCGGTGAGACAGCTTGACTTTCGCAGCCCCATGACCATTAATTGCATCAACAAAACCTTTGACCAGGTTCCATCTCAGAGCCACAATCTCAGCGCTGCTTCCAGCTGCTGTAAATGTAATGCAGGTGCGGAGCTGCTCGAAACGATTCCGAGGCATTATGTCACTAAAACGCGCAGACAGCAAGTGCTTCCTATTCATGATATTGCTCCACAACGTCCTACAATTGCTGAAATGGCATCTTGTCATGAGGAATACAGTCCAGAAAAAAAAACATTTCACCTTCGCTTGTAGTCTCGAAATACTTGCTTTCCAGTTACCCGTTTGGCCACACAACCATGCAATTCAGATGGCGTTGCGCGAACGTCAACGTGAAGTATTCGAATGCGGTCAATGATGCAGGGTGTGAGCTCTCAGATACAATCTCGTCGACTGGACCAATGACTCTCCATGGCTCCGTGCAAATAGAGCCATTCATCTCCAGTATGACTTCGGCGCGAGTCCACAGTGTGGTTTTGACCTCAACAACGGAGCCAAATGCAATCTGGCTTGTGCTTCTTGTGATATCGTGACTTTTTCAGTCTATGGGTGTCACGAGTTCGATGTCAACACCAGATTTGGAACTGCCTCACTCATTATGCAATGTCTCAGAGCTCTGAAGCGCAATTGGGATTCCTTTTTCAGCGGCATTCCCCGGACTCTCTCATGTATTGATATTTGCCAGCCGAAGTGACATGACCTTGATATCATCGGCAAGCCCCCGGCTGACGTTGACATCAGTGATACTTCTGCCGTTGACCTTGGACTTCTTGACACCCTTGACGGTTCCAGAGGCTTTCTTGACCTTCTAGTTAGCACCATACATCCGCCCACACTTCGAGTCGGAGGTTACGAGGCGAGCGCGAGTATGAACTTGCGATCTAACGATGCGACGGCGGTCGGAAGTGGGAGACATGGTTTTTAAACATTGAGGACTCTCCAGGATATTCGATGGACTTCTCGCTCCTGCTGTCGGTGGAGTCGGGCAGCTCTAGCCTGTCCGAACTGCGAGCACTACGATGCGTCCCTCGGGCAAAAAGAAGGTGTTAAAAAAAACCCTAATGATTTAATACTTCGACTTGAAAGTTGGCCTCATATGAGACCAAACGTGCAATAGACAATATACCGTTTGGAGCATACAAGCGGCATACCGAAGACTAAATTCGGGTAAATTGTACCACTTGAAGGCGTCGAGAGCAGATAAACTAAAGAGCTTTTAAATTATACGTAAATATCCATAGTCGGCTAATGATAAGCGTGCGGTGCTGTAGCCATCATACACAACAAACAGTTGACGGATACTGCGCTAATCCCTCCGCATCTGAAGTATCGGACTGTAAGTACGACAGGTTCAGTCTTTCGACTGTCATGTTGCTTCTGACCTCATCTGACGCATTTTACATTTCAAATTATATCTGAAATTCTCTCTCGTCTCTGTATTTAACTTCAGTTTTCATACAGTACGTGTTTCTTTCCGCTGCAGCTTCACTGAAATCACGGTGCTTAGTAGCGGAATCCTTCGAACTGAAACCGTGACTACGCAGAAAACAGTCTGCCGCGTTTGGCTCTAGCCCCACGTTGCCCAGAAAGAATATTTGAGGATCTATAAGTCAATACAAAGAACAGCTAAGGTGGCCATCTCCTTGACAGCATTATATCAGCTTGAAAATTGGCCTCACATAAGGCCAAATGTCCACTTGACACTAGTGTGTATTGTACCGTGAGTTTTGACTCATATAAGGTCAACTCTGGCCTCAAATGAGGTCAAAATCATGACTGCAGTAAACATATTAAACCTTCGATTTCTTTATCATATTTGAAAGGTGTAGTACCTCTACCGGCCACCTTGTTCTCCTTTCGCGTTCAAGTAGAAAACTTTCCACAACTATATCTAACTGTGAAGAGTTAGTCCAGGGGTCTTCGGGCTGCTGGGAGAGCATCTGACCGCGAGTCCGATTCTCGCTGAGCGCCTTTGCGCTTCGAAATCCTCTTTGAGGACTCGACAGGTTCCGAAGTAGTTGTGTCTCAGAATTCTTTTAAAGAGCCTACTTGAACAGAAGACAGTATACGGTGACATCTTTTGAAGGGGTATTCAATAGCGATGCAACGAAATCGAGCAAGTCTTGTGACGCCGATAGAACTGTCGGGGGCTATAGAATCCTTTTTAATTTTGGTAGAAATTTAGAAGTGACAACCCTGATGTCATCCAGGATAGCTCACCAACATGAAATTCAGATTTTACTTCCCAAATTACTGAAACATTTCAAAACCTACTCCTTCTTTCATTCATATTCCAAACCATGCACCTCCTGTACATGCTTCTCGAAGCAATCCCTGCCAGTTTCAGGATGGCAAACATAAACTTCGCAGCAAATATTTCGGAAACAACCTGAACAAATAAATTTCGATTTTTTTGTATTCTTACAGAAGGAACAGCGAGATTAGTAAGCCGCATTTGATGACGTTCCGTCAGACAACAGATGTCTGCACTTTGTGGGGGTTAGGTGGACCCCAAATCCACTGTCAAAGTCCATGTTGTCGTTCGGGGTTTCAGCTGCCGACCTTCTTCGAGCCTGGAAACCTTCGTCCACACCATTATCAATTACTTCATCTGCCAGTTGGTAGTAGAAATCTTTCGGAGTCAACACCCTACTCTTCCGGCATCCTGAGTAACACTTCCACGAATAAACGATGCAGATAGCCAGTAGAGAGGTGTTGACTCTCATCGCCCAATCTTTAACCTCGAACTTCTTTTCCAGCCCAAGGTCATCCTGACGACATCGGTTGTGCTTGTC
>JAUKWC010037154.1:0-14820 GCA_032356245.1 Endocladia muricata
CAGCACGGAGAGACGAGCCTCTATCGCATTTGATGAGGCCGACACCATTGATATCGAAATCGACTATGAGCGCGCTCCTGCCTCGTTACTGACAGGTGTTCAATTTGGATTGGAGCAGGTCGAGCGATTGGAAGAGATTGAGGAAGCCACCCGCCTAGCGGCAAATGCAGATATCGCAATTTTGGTATTAGGCAGTGATGCGGATTGGGAAAGCGAAGGCCACGACCGAGCGTCCATGGAGCTACCCGGTCGCCAGAACCAGCTCGTCACTGCCGTGTTGGAGGCCAACCCGAATACAGTTATCGTCATGAATGTAGGGTCGGCAACGTCTATGCCTTGGTACGATGCAGCGCCCTCGGTCCTCGTCACATGGTTTCCAGGTACAGAAGGCGCAAAGGCTCTCGCGGATGTTTTATCCGGCCGGTCTGATCCCGGCGGACGATTGCCATTCAGTTGGCCTAAATACCTAACCGATCACCCGGCCATGAATGGCTATGGGGAAAGTTCCAACACTCTGGTCTACCCGCCTGGCTGTGCCGTCGGACACCGGGATTTTAAGCGGTTGAATATAGATACCCAGGCAAATTTCGGTGCGGGTAAAACTTACGGTCAGATTTCGGTAGAGAATGTATGCGCATCCGACGACAGAATTGGCGTCGATGTCGTACTATTGAATTCAAGCAATAGGCCGGGGCACACGCTGCTGACTGTGTTTGGCGCGGCAAAAGGTGAAGCCGTGTTATGCGGGTTTAAGAAGGTGGCCATCAAGGGCGGTCAAAGGGCCATCGTCACATTGTATCCGGAATTGCATCGGCTTGCACAAATGTCGCCTTATGTTGATGATTCCCTATCTTTCTCATTTGAATTCTTGATAGATGGACATGAGTTCTTCCAATTACCGCCTGGAAAGGATTTTGGGTTGCCTTAAAAAGTTTAGGTAAATGGCGTGGCTATACATGCGGTCAACGCCGCTTGCTGCAACATAAGGCCGGGCTCATTTTTTGGATAAGGCCTTCTTTTTTTGATGTTACCAATCGACATTTGTGCAAATTTCAAGGTCTTACAGACAAACTACGGGGGGCTTACACCTTTGGAATTTTGGCAATTTGGACACAGCATTAGCGACGCTGCTTACTGAAAATATCTCACGCATGGCTTTTAAAATGGCCGAATAGTGCAAGTACCGAATTCTACAAAGTGTGTTTGCATTAGACATCTTTCGGAAGGACAATATAGCGCGCCTATTCCGAGTCATTTTCTTAAAGCAGGCTTAAGCGACAAGGCCTCCAGTATTCACGCCTCTTTAAAATTAAAACTCTTAAAACGTTGATTTGTTATAACATTTACAATTTGACGGCTCCTGCCTGCTAAAAGGACAGTTACTCAAATCAATTTAGATGCCATTCTCGACGGCGTGCTTGCACAGCAATACAGAGACCATAAATGCATATTTTATCGATCATATTGCAAAGTTAAATCGATCAACCCCTCAGCAGACGTAAGGCAAAGGTTGCATCCACAGGGATGTCCTTGAGGTTAGCTTCACGCAGGCAATCTCGACCACCGTGTTTTTTGTCATTTTACAGCGGACAAGATAAATTCTAGCGACGTATATACCAAACTCCAGGATTGCCTCGGTGTTACCCGTAGATTCAAGTGTGCGAAACAAGAGCTTCATTCCGCTTGGTTTTCTGACGCCAAATATTTTTGGTATTGGCAGATAATTACAAGTCAGACCTAGCCAGCCACTTATAAAATTATTGCATTTTTGCAGCCGGATATTCGTTAGCTTTTTAACGGATCGCGAGGCGGGACATTTAACCCTGACAGTAACCAACGCGGGGGACACTCAAACGTCTTCAGCCTAATGAGTTGTCACTAGTTTGGCTTCTTCGGCCAAAGCTTGCGCGAGCGCTTTGCGCCCTGCCGATAGACCACGATCGAAATGTATATAGGCGAATGGTGTGTCGGGATTTTCAGTCACGATGATCTGTTGAGCCTCTATCATCGTCTTATCTTCTTCAAACCCTTCCGCAATGCGGTCGGTCAGCATGGTCGTAAATTCCGGATTCCCAAGGTTGAAGTTGTGCGCATAACTCCAGAAGAAGTGTGAACTGTTTTCAGTTTCCGGCGTGACGATTTGTGTGGCGTGAAACAACATCGCTTCGGGCACAAATGTCCCTTCTGGAGCTCCGGAGCCCGCGGGTGCCGACCCACTGTCCATGTTGAAGATGTTTCCGCGTATTTCGAAATCATAGATATTCCAGCGATCCACTCGCCCGGCAAAAGTTTCGAATCCACGCAAATAAGGCGCGATCTTTTCCTCATCCAAATACCAGCGGGTGATGCGCACACCCTTATTATATGTTTCCGTTTTGGGTTTGATATCGGCGATTTTTTTTGATCCGCCCAACGTGTTTTCATGTACAAAGGTCAGATGTGAAAAATCGAGAAGGTTGTCCGCGATCAAACGGTAATCGGCTTTAAAATAGCGGTAGCGTGGTTCCCAATCCCACTGCCCAGGCCGACTTTGGTAGGAACAGTCCGGGATAGATTTTGGGTCGGCCAGATCCGGATCTCCCATCCAGATCCAGATAAATCCGTCCTTTTCAACGACAGCATATGCGAAAATATCTGTTCCGCGCGAGACGCCTTTGACGCCCGGTTCTTCAACACACTGGCCTTTACCGTTGAACACCAAACCATGATACATACACCGTACGCCGTCACCCGTATGTCGTCCGATCGAGAGTGGTGCGAAACGGTGCGAGCAACGGTCTTCAAGCGCACTGATCTGTCCGTCAGCGTTTCGAAAGAACACAACCCGTTTTGATAGAAGCTGGCGCGCAAAAATATTGTCCGACCCGACTTCATGCGACCATGCTCCGACATACCAGCAGTTCAACAGGAACGGATTTCCTGTCAAATGAGCATTGGAATTTACTGCCGTCTTCGGGATATTCTTGATAAGTGTAACGGCCATAATTGCGTTTCCCGTGCGGTGATTTGATATAGTCATGGCTCAGGCTTTCCGCCATCCTGTCCCCCATGCAGGGTACACATGCGCATTCAATTCATTGGCGATCTTTTGCAGATCGGCTGAGCCAGCTCGCTGAAACCGAAGGTCACCCGCGTTTTACGGATCAGGCTTTTCGGTTTATCAACGATCTGATCACCGTCGATAGTTGCGCTGTCTTCAAGGTCGCCGCTGATAGACAATCGGGCGCGGTTCATATGTGTACATTTGGTCGATTGGACACAGCCTTGGCCAATAGTCTGGCGCAAGATTATGTCGATCGTGGTTTCAAGAATGATCCCATGGTACAGACCGCTTTGACGTCGAAGTCAGTGCGAGTGCGCCACCTCTCCCACTCACAATATAGTGAGTCTTATCGCCACCAGTTCTTTCATGCCGCCGGACTGAGCGATAAGGTATCGTCAATCCATAGGTCACGCGACGTTCTGTATCTGATCAACTTCTACAGATTTGAGAGGCAGGGGAAATTCACGGCTGACGAATTTCGTGATCTACAACGCCTTGGCCCCATCATTGGCAGATGTGTCCTACGCCATATTCAGATAAGCCGGGATGCCGGAGACGACGAAGAAACTTTAGATACCAAGATATCTGCGCTGTTTTCAGATAATACGTTGGCGTTCTCTGTCCTCTCGCCGCGGGAGCGTGAGGTGTGCCAGCAGCTACTCTTGGGCGACAGCGAGAAAGAAATCGCCCTGTCCGGCAACGTCAGCATTAATACGGTGATTACACATAGACGTCGCGCCTATGCAAAACTGGGCTTATCCAGCCAAGCCGACCTATTCCGGCTGGCCTTGATAATTAGCCCGTAAAAGATGCGCGGATTTAAATAACTCGCGCATAATTTTCACAAGTGCTCCGTGCGGCACGCGCTAGAATTTCGTGCGGAGCTTCACGCCATATTCGCGAGGACGGTTGAAATTCGCTTCATGGAAGCCAATACCGTAGTTTGAGTCGCCACTGGTAATAAATCGCTCATCCGTGAAATTATCGGCGAACCCTGTCAAAACCCATTGTCCATCATTATGCGCATAACTGAGTGACGCGTTGAAAACGTCGGTTTTCCCTTCTGCCAAGTATGGCGAGTTAATAGCATCATTCTGGATCGAGCTTTTATGCGCCCAATCCGCATGAAAGCGGATTTCACCGGACGTTTGGACAGGAATGCCATAATCAACGGCCGCCGAGAGCGTAAATTTGGGCGTATTCGGAAGTTCGCTAGTCAGTTGAACCTGCTGAAATGCCGGCAAAGTCGGGCTTAGAGGTAGAACTTCGTCATATTCCGCATCCGTGTAACCTGTTGCGACAGAAAGCTCCAAACCGTCAGTTACAAGCGCTGTGACTTCTGCTTCGACACCTCTGATATCAGCTGAACCCGCATTGCGCGTCAATGGTGCGCCGCTATCATAAACCACGAGCTGGATGTTGGAATAATCCGACGCATATGCGGCCAAGTTTGCTCGAACGCGATTGTCGAACCCCTGCCACTTTACGCCCGCTTCGAATGTCTCGAGCTCCTCGGGATCGAAGGACACAACAGACGGAACCGGCACCAGATAGCGTGTATTGAAGCCACCTGATTTAAAGCCTGTCGCAAATGAGCCGTACACTAACGTACCGCTATCGAATGTGTAATCCAGGCCAAGCTTGAACGACACGTCGTCAAACTTTTCCTGATTTTCGCCCGCAGGGAAAAAAGGTGTTGTTGTCCCTAAAGGCCCGAATACACCGGCAAACCCATTATCAATAGCTCCGCCATTGATCGGCACAGTATAGCTCTTGTCATCTTCTGTGTAGCGGATGCCGGCAGTCGCCGACAGAGCATCACTCAAGGCATACGTTCCCTGCACGTAGGCAGCGATGCTTTCGTTATCGACCTCAGCAAAATTGCGAACTGTTCCAAACCCAAGTGGCAAACTGATTACCAGGTTATCATTGCCCGTTTCATTAAAATAATAGGCTCCGGCGACCCATTGCAGCGCGCCATCAACGCTATCGCCCGTGAGCTGTAGCTCCTGCGAGAACTGTTCATGATCATAATCGAAATTGTCCGTATGGGTTACAACCAGCGGAGAGCCATCCGCGTCCCGAGCAAATTGTCCGGTTGTATCGCGAAACGCCGTGATCGATTTCAACACCGACCATCCGGCATCATACTCCAACGTCAGCGACGCGCCGTAATTATCAAGTTCTGTCCCGTTCGGCCCTGTTGCAAATGTTGTGTCCAAATCGTTTGTGATGAAATCGCCGTTATAGATGACTCCATTGTTCGGCCCCGGCAAAGTCGAGTCGATGACATTCTGCAAGAATACCAGTGATGGATTACCCGGGACCTGCGGGCGCGTCGTCGTCGTCACACCGCCTGTTGCACGATCAAATGCAAAATCGATTGCCTCTGGAGAGCCCGGCGCGACGAAGGTGACACCGACAAGCTTGCTCGCTGCATTTTCTTCACGAACGCGCCCCGCATCAACGGAAACCGTTGCTGTGAAGGCATCAGTCGGCGCCCATTCCGCGACAGCGCGAATAGAATCGCGGTTTATGTCGCCAAGTTCGCGATCATCCAGCAACCCTTTGACGTACCCGTCCTGATTTCGAGAGGATAAAGACACCCGTGTTCGCAAGTTTTCAGATATTGGTATATCTACGCTGCCGGCCAAATCGAAGCGATTCCGGCTACCCAAAGTTACGGACGCATTACCGCCAAAAACATCGCCCGGACGTTTACTGATCAAACTGATGGCGCCGCCGATTGTATTTCGGCCAAACAAAGTTCCTTGTGGTCCGCGCAATACCTCCACCCGTTCAAGGTCCAACACGTCCAGAACACCGCCGGCTGAACGGGATGCATAAACGCCGTCAACATAGGTTCCGACCCCTGGATCCGTCGTCAGTTGAAAGTCGGTCTGTCCGACACCGCGAATAAACACGATCGCGCCGGATGAGAGGCCTGATACTGGCGCTGTTGTGTCGAACGTCAGGTTTGGAGTGAATGCAGCAATTTCCGAAATATCGTCGACATTCTGCCGCTCCAGCTTTGCCGCTGAGACTGCCGTGATAGCGATCGGTGTATCCTGAAGGCCAGTGGCGCGCTTGGTCGCCGTGACGATAATCTCGTCAAGTTGCGTTTGTTGTGCGAGCGCTGGCGTTGCGAAAACACTGGATAACGCCAAAAGCGACGTACCTAATTTAAGTGATCTTTGCATTGTAATCCCCTGATTTGAATGACTTGAAGAGAAGCCGCAATGGTTGCGGCTATTGATGATTAAGCCGGCATTTCGTCGCTATTGGACGCATTCTGATCCGCGCTAACGGCGTCTTTTGCAGAATGAATCGAAGGGCGTTCGACAACGGGCGTGCGCTTGGTTCTATCAAGAAGAACCTGCACGACGTCAGGGCGAGCATAGTGGCCCGCTGGGTCAGCCGCCGCGCGGGCGATATGAATCATGTTTAAGTCTATATCGGCGTAAACCAAGCCCTCTTCATCTTCGGGAAGGTCTTCGGAAATTTGCGATCCGTCAGGGCCGTAGATTTTTGCACAACCGCCGCCGAGGCTCAGAAAGGCTTTCTGCTCTTCGGTTTTGCACACAGCGTCGACAATCTCGGGCGTGATGATCATTCCCGACGCCAAGACAAAACATTGACCCTCAAGCGCATAGACCGCGCAGGCCTTCATATTCACTTCCGCCCCCAGGGAATAAGCGATGCCTTTATACATGCTCAGAAATGGCCATGCGGCGCAGTGAATCTGCTCATTATCGTTGAACATCACATATTTGGACAGCGGCTGAAGATGCTCCCAACATGCAAGCGCCCCGATATTACCCAACTCGGTCTTCGCAACTTGAAAGTCGCTACCGTCGCCACTGCCATAGATCGTCCGTTCAACATGAGTGGGCTTGAGCTTGCGGCGTGTGAAGACAATTTCGCCGTGATTGTCGATTAATGCCTGCGAGATGTAGAGCGTGCCGCGGTCGCGTTCGCTGAAACCTAAGCACACATGAATATTGTTCTTGCGCGCCGCCGCTTGAATTGATCGAAACTCATCAGAGTCAACTTCCAGCGAATTTTCATTATAAGGAATGACGGACATCATGCTGTTGGCGACGGGGCCCACCCACGCCCAAAGTGGATAACCCGGCAGCCAGGTTTCTGGAAAATTGACCAATTTGGCGCCGCCTTTGGCGGCGTCCGCAATTATGGATACGGTCTTATCAAGGGTCCCTTGCAGGTCCATGAAAACGGGTGTGGCCTGTACGGCGGCTACTTTAAACGGGGCGGGTGTTGGCATGCATGTCTCCAGTAATCTGTATCGAAAAAACGGTTTTCGCTAAAGTGCGTGCCGGAAAGGCAGCAAGCCTGTCATAGGATCGCAGTTGATGTATTCGGCATAGCTATCGCTCTCATCCATGACGGCGACCTCGTGCCAAAGGCGGAGATCGAACTGCCCCTCGCGGGCCATCGCCATGTTTTGGAAGCTGTTGAAAATGCGTAGATGTGTTGGATGAAATTGCGCCCAGCGCTGCAAGTCACTTACTGATAGAAAGACCTGCATCCCGAACGTTTTGGCGATCGGCGCCCCATTGACGTCACATTGGCTCATATAGCGGCTGTCGAAACATCCCGTTTCCGTATGTTCGGCAAGATATTTCAGACCTGCCGCCAAGTGCGGTTCTATATCGGTCTGGTATTCGACCAACTGCTCGCCTGCGACTGAAGTCAAATCCTGACCAGAACGGATCACGCAGAGGTTCTTGGGCCCTTTGACGACAATACGCTGACCCCTCGTTTCATCCGGGCAACAGTCCGGCATAACGGACAAACCCGAATCCAGCATTCCCGGTGCGGACACAGGTATGCGGTCTTCCATTCCGCCCCAATAAGCATGTTCACGAATCGGGCCGACAGAGTCGCCAAATTGTCTGGACACGCCTTCATATCCATCAGGTGAGGAAATAAGGGTTTCGAACCGACCGGGCTCGAAAGCGTATCTTTCGATCCATAATCCATAATCTGCGCCCAGGTGCGCCTCATCTTCCCACCAATGTGAAAGTCCACTCGCATCTTCCCACTGCACATGTTCCGCAGAGGACTTGAAGTACGCAATCAGAACATAATTCAAATGGCCGGCACGATCCGTAAATTGGGCAATATCGTGGTTCGGTAAAACAACCTGACGGATAATAGCGTTGAAAGCTTCCAAGCTGACAGATGTCGGGTTTTGGATACCGATATACAGCGAGATTAGGCGCGACCCTGTAGGGACATTCGCGCTGAACGCCGGAACGGGCGGCTCCCACCCTTCTGGCATGTGCATCGGGCACGCTTTTAAATTGACTGTGGACTCATGATCCATTCAATTTCCCTTGTTGTCGGTCCAAATCGTTCAATACGAACGCTAGTTAACATGTTAATGATTTGTCGGTATGGCCCTGCCAGTACAAAAACTTGACTCATCCTGCACAGATCATACGGTTTTTAATCTGTCGTCAGCCAATAAATCCGTTGCGGTGGCGGTGAACGGGAAGCTGTATGGACAAGTTTTACACCACCAAACGTCTACTCGGCACTCGCAAAGCGGTCCTTTGGCGCCAGTTCATCAGTGAAACCTTTGTGGAATTGGATTGTGACGGCATGTCTCGCGATGATTTCTTTGGCGAGCTTCGTGCAAAATCTGTTGGCGATCTTGGCATATCGACGATCACAACGGATGCATATGACGTCTTTCGAACAGACCAGAGCATCTCACAGTCATCCGATGATGATTTTATCGTCAGTGTACAAACCGCAGGATCAGCGACCATTCGTCAATTGGACCGGGAAGTCATCCTTCAGCCAGGCGATTTGACAATCTACGATTCGCAAATGCCGTATCATTTGCACTTTGAGAACCGACTCTCCCAGCTGGTCGTCAAAGTTCCGCGCCAGCATCTGAAAAAACATTTTCAATCTCCAGAGTCGCTTACAGCTCTGCACATCAAAGGCGGTAAGGGCATAACGCAGGTCACGACTGCCTTCGCGCAAACTTTGTTCGAACAATCAGACTCTTTAGATGAAGAGCGACAGACTCAGGTGGCGGAAACATTCGTCGCGTTGCTAACGAGCTCTATTCGCGAAGCCACATCCAAGCTGGAGCGCGAACCTCTTAATAAGGCTTCTCAGCTCATTCGGATCAAAAGATTTATCGCACAAAACTTGCGGGATCCAGACTTGGACATCGCATCAATCGCTATCGCACAAGGTATCTCCGAACGATATGTCCATACATTGTTCGACAATGAACACATCACACCCAGCCGTTTTATCTGGTCCGAACGCCTGAAAGCGGCGCAAAGAGATCTGGCCAATACTTTGCTAATGCATCGTAATATATCCGACATTTGTTATGCTTGGGGATTTAGCGATGCAGGACATTTCAGTCGTGCCTTCAAAGCAAAATTTGGTATGTCACCTAAGGACTACCGAACCAGGTTGGCTTCTTTTCATACAGTCACTTGAGGTTTAACTGCTTCGCTAAATCACAGCTGCCATACTGTAGGTTATGGGAACTTTTGCGTTCTAGCGCGACACAGCTTGGAACTTGCTGATCACTTTCGCGACTTGAAAATGTAACGCCAAGCGCAACATGCCGTGTGCGGCCATATAGATATGTAGCACATTGGCTTGGGTCTAATAGACAAGAGTGTCGGTCGTCAGCGCTTGACGCGCCCTTGCCCATTACCGTCCATGATCTCTTTTACCTCGGCGTGGGTAACGAGATTGAAGTCGCCTGCAATGGAGTGTTTGAGACAGTTGGCAGCAGCGGCAAACTCCAGAGCCTGACTGTGATCCATCTCTGTAGCCAAGGCATAGATCAGGCCTGCCGAGAAGGCATCGCCCGAGCCAACGCGGTCGACGATATCTTTTATTTCATACCGCTTTGAAAACCGCATCGAGTCCGGAGTGCGCAGGCAGGCGGCCCAGTTATGGTGTTCGGCAGAGCGGCTATCGCGAATAGTGACGGCAACCATTTTAAGATTTTCAAATCTGTCCATGACAGTTTGGGTCAGCGTTTCAAAATAGGCGTCAGCGTCCGGATCGCCTGTACCATGAATGCCGAGCGCTTGCTGGCAATCGCCCCGGCCCGCAATCAGAATATCGGCAAGGCCAAGCATGGGTTCCAGCACATTCGCTGGTGTCTTGCCATAATTCCAGAGACGCGAGCGGTAGTTGAGGTCGAGAGAGACAGTCAGGCCCGCAGCCCGCGCAGCCCGCATGGCTTCCAGGGATGATGCCGCTGCATCCTCGCTGACAGCTGGCGAAATTCCGCTGATATGAAACCAGTCACCGGACATGATAGATGCCCAGTCAACGGCATCACTGTCGAGAGTTGCAAAGGCTGATCCGGACCGGTCATAGATGACTTGCCCCGATCGCTGATTGGCGCCCGCTTCCATGAAGTAAACACCGAGACGGTTGCCTGTGCGCATAATTTGCGAAACATCCACGCCCCAACGCCGCAACTCCTGCACGGCCCGTTCACCCAGAGGATTATCGGGAACCGCCGTGACGAAGACGGACTCGCAGCCAAACATGGCCAGAGAGACGGCGACATTGGCTTCTGCTCCTCCAAAACCCGCATTGAAGTGTTGGGCTTGTGAAAATCGCTCGGATGAAGGTGTCGCCAACCGCATCATCACCTCCCCAAAGGTGATGACTTTCAGAACGGCTTTTGATGACATTGTGGACGTCATGCGAGCAAATCCGCGGGCTCTCGGGCTATCATTGCCAGATCCAGTATGCCGAAATTCTCGTAAACCATTTGGCAGGTCGATCCGGCTTTGGCCTCGTGAACTCCTGTAATTGCACCACTTGATAGCCAGAGCGAATCCGACAGCGGGTGACAGGGATTGCTGCGCAAGTGGTTCAGCAGGAAACGAAGCGCGCCGAGTGGCCCGGACTCGCCAGCCTTTACGCGGGCACAACCGACCTCTTTATCGTCGATAAAAGTCGTGACCTCAATCTTATCCAGCCGCGACAACCACTCTGTCCCGATCTCTGGCCCGATAACCATAGCGGCTTGATTTCCGAAGTCGCTGATAATGGATCCGGGACCCAGTGCATTGAGCGTTGCCAGTGGAGAACTCGCGATTTCCGCCCCGATGTAAACAGCTTTGATAAAACTTGCTGCTTCCTCAACGGTCTCGATATGGATGCGGTCGCCCTTGAGACCGCCAAGGCGAAAGAGGAGCTCCGGCTCATACGCTGCAAAGCCTCCATCATAGATACCGACATTCAGCACGCCTGACCCGCCAGCCTCTATGACATGGGAGTCAAAGATGGGCCCTGCCAGCCATTTGTCAGGATAAGCGTCGCGCCAGACCTCGGGAATGCCACCAACCTTGAACCCTGCTACTGGCTCGCCCCAATCGGCGATCGAGCGCGCCTGCACGGCATAGGCAGCATCAAGGGACGCCGGCACGTCCCCGGGATATGCGTCGAGGGCACGAGCCTGCCTACGGGCGGACAGAAAAGCCGCGGATATGGTCTGGGTGTCACTCACGTTATCTAGGATCGGGAGGCGGTGTCCTTGACGAACATATCGTAGATTTCCGGAACGTTGCCCTCACCCATGCCCGCCTCGACCGCGTCTTTGAGATTGGCGGACGTCGCTTCGCCGATACGGGTTGTCGAGCCCAAATCAGAGACCATTTGCACGAAATAGCGCAAATCCTTGTTGGCATTGTTGATGGAGAAACCGAGGTCCGAATTGCTGTCCACCGCGTAATTCTTGCAGAACTTCATGAAAGCGGAATTGGACGGCCCGGCCGACATGATGTCGTATAGTTGTTGGCGATCCACTCCGGCGAGCTCGGCAACGGCAAAGGCCTGACTCATGGCATTCACGGTGGTCATTCCCATGAAATTGTTGATCAGCTTGGTGGTGTGACCCGCCCCCAGATCCCCGAGATGGAATACGTTTTCGCCCTGCTCTTTTAAAACAGGTTTATAGGCTTCAAAAGTCGCCTTGTCGCCTGCAGCCATGATATTGAGCAAGCCATCCTTGGCGTGGGCGGGCGTGCGACCCAAAGGTGCGTCGAGCATGCCAACATCTTTTTTGGCCAGATCCGCGCCGATTTTCTTGGTAGAGGCCGGAATGGATGTGCCGAAATCGATTAACACCGAACCAGGCTTCATGCCTTCGATCAAACCGCTCTCTCCATACACGATTTTCTCGACGACCTCTGATGTCGTGAGGCAGAGTTCGACGATATCGCTGGCTTCCGCGAGCTCTTTTGGTGTGTTCGCTTCCTTGGCATTTCCGCGCTCGAGCACACGGTTCACGGCATCTTTGTTGAGATCCATGACGATGACCGGATAGCCGCGTTTTTGCAGATTCTCGACCATATTGCCGCCCATAAGGCCAAGGCCGATAAAACCGATAGTGGGTTTGGACATGTCTGTGTTCCTTTATGGTATCTTGTCACCGAGCCAAGGCACGGTTGGAAAGGCTTTGATTCAGGGTTAGCTGGTTCTGGGCTTCAAGGGTTTGATATCACCGCAGAGAAACCAGACGGCCGCGATGGCGGTTAGCGCCAAACCTGCGCCAACGACAAAAGCCGGCATGTAATTACCACCCAGCGTCAACCAGGGAATAAGATAGGTCAGGCCTGCCGCAGAGAATTTGGCTGCCATGCCCGCAAAGCCCGAAAGCGTGCCGACCGTACGGTTGCCGAGCAGGTCACTGGGAAGAGTCTGAACATTGCCGATGGCGGTCTGAAAACCGAACAGGATCAGAAACATCAGCCCAAGGGCCATTGCAGGCGTCGCGGGGATCGCAAGCAGGAGGAGACACGGCAGCATGATCAGGCAACCCAGAGTGATGGTAAGCTTTCGGGTTGCATTGACCGTCCAGCCCGCACCGAGACGGTTTTGTGCCAAAAGGCCGCCAAACCACGCGCCAAGCATGGCCCCGACATAGGGGAGCCATCCAGTCGCAGCGAGAGCCTTCATATCAAAGCCGTGCACTTCGAACAAATAGGTCGGAATCCAGATTATGAAGAGCCACCAGATCGGATCAATGGCCGCCGACGCAATTATGAC
The DNA here is from genome assembly GCA_032356245.1 of Endocladia muricata. Taxonomy (NCBI): domain Eukaryota; phylum Rhodophyta; class Florideophyceae; order Gigartinales; family Endocladiaceae; genus Endocladia; species Endocladia muricata. Next base: position 13,121 of record JAUKWC010037154.1, read on the forward strand.
GCCCCAGCTTTCTTTCCGCGACAAAAGCTCGCCCGTACCGGGATTGTAACCACCGTCAGGATTGCCGTCGCCGTCCAGATTCTCGTTGATCTGGCCGCTCAGAATATAGTCGCGCTCGGACTCTGACAGCCAGGCATGAGTGGCGGGTGGCCCCTTGACGATGACCAGCCACGGCACGAGCCAGAGAAGGCCGACGATGCCCACGGCGACGAAAATCATCTTCCAGTCCATGAACAGGGCAAGATAGCCGATAAGGGGTATGGAGATGATGCCGCCGATTGCGGCGCCACTGTTGAAAATACCTTGGGCGAGCGCGCGTTCCTTGACCGGGAACCATTCCGCATTGGCTTTGGCCGCACCGGGCCAGTTGCCGGCCTCCGCCACACCCAAAAGCGCGCGAAAAAAGCTGAACGATACGACACCGCGGGCAAAGGCATGCAGCGCCGTTGCGATCGACCACACGCCGATCGACAAAACAAAGCCGAGCCGCGTGCCTATCCAGTCGAAAATCTTGCCGAAAATGGCCTGTCCCAGCGCATAGGCGATGATGAACACGACGGAGATTGTGCCGAGCAGTTGTTTATGGCCGTCTGCATCCATGTCGGGAAAAAGCTCCGGCGCGATCTGGCTGGGCCAAAGGACATTAAGTGTTTGCCGGTCGATGTAATTGATGACTGTGGCGAGCGCGACAAGACCGACCACCCACCACCGCAGTCCCCCGCGTTTTTTTGGTACCGGAGCGCCCATTTTACCGGCAACCTCAGCCATTCCGGATTCTGTGTTTATGTGTGTGGAGTTTGCCATTGGTATCTTTCTACCCGTCCGACTCGATCAGCGCATAAGGCCCGGTCCAGCTTTGCTCGCCATGTGTCGTCAAGACGCTGTGCTGGCCGCCCTTGCCTGCCAAGCCGACATGAAACACTTCGCCGGACTTCAGGCGAACCGTCACAATATCCGCGCCTTCGCCACTTTCGAGCGAGACAGTTTCCACCTGCGAACGACTTTGCAGCGTATATTCGTCGATAGGGTTGTATTCGCCATGTGGCTCGAAAACAGTCGCGGAAGAAAAGCTTTTGGCGCGCGGGCCGCGCAGGATGAGAGCGGGTTCGCGACGGAGATTGGTGTCGGGGTCATTGGCTCCGAGTTCGGCCAGAAGAACCTGCGTCCCCTCCGGCACGGCGCTGGTAAGCGTGTAGAAGCGGCGATCGAGCAGGAAGGTGGTTTGTGCGAGGGTCGTCTGCGCTTCCGGCAGCGTCGCACCCCCAACTTTCCAGAGGAATTGATAGCCATTCTTGGCACCCAGGGGAGACCGTGCGTTTAAGTCAGCATCGACCTGGTAATTCGTTTCGATGAGTTGACCATTGTAATGATACGGCAGATCGAAATCGTGCATCCCGCTGCCCCCGGCAGATACGAAATCGATGACAATTGGCGCTTCCAACGCCGAGTGGCGGACGAGCGCGACATGACGGGTGAGACTGACGCCGTCATAAGCACTATCGATAGTTGCGGATGTCGCACTGATGTCCCGGCCATCGATAAATTCGCCAAGGTCGGGCGCAAAGTCGTTTCCGAAGCGCCAGTCCCCGTCGAAATGCGATGCCCTGTCCACGACCAGCGCATTATGGGCAATGGTCTGTTTTGCGTAATCATTGTTTTCGGCAAGGTAGTGCCCACCATATTTCGCCTCGATGTTGAGG
>JAUKWC010037165.1:0-54717 GCA_032356245.1 Endocladia muricata
TCTGGGGCCCACTCGTTGGAAAGTTGCATACAGATCTATACGGATAGATGCGCCCCTATACTTAAGAGCAGCGCCCTCGTTGCCTATCCCGTGCCTTCCACTCCCCTCAACTTTACTGCCACTTTTCGCCGACGCTGCATACTGTCCCCGCATACCGTCGTTGGCTATCTTTCTATCCAGCTCTTCCCCACTGTGGACGACCGGGACTTGGTATCCTTCCAACTTCTTGGACTACTCGCGCACGAGACCCTAAAACCTCTATACTACAATCCGTCTTGCACTCTCTCCTATCGGCTATGTATGATAAAGCTTTCGTAGGATTCACATGCTGAGATGCCTCCCATTGTCTCTAGACTTGTCACTCGGCCCCCACCTGCTCCTTCATTGCTAGGCAGGTCGCCTCAGGGAGGAGCTTCCACGGCACAGACTCAACAAATGTACGCCACCCCCTCCCGACGGAGCTTGCCATCCTTTCTGGAAACATGCCCCCTCCATCCATCCAACTCTTGTCTCGACGTGCACTCCATTTCCGGCTTCGTGCCGCTGTACAACTTCCAGCTCGGCAACTCCAAGCTAGTAGAGACCTGCATCATCCTTAGGATCGACTCCCCCGTCGTATTTGTAGGGCGAGCTTCCGCCAGCAGCAGTCGGAAGCAGTTCAGAACCATCCGCACTGTTCTCCCTGGCCGAGTGAACACAGTTCTGGCTCCCATTGAGAGGGACTTCTACGTTCCCAGCCAACACGTCGACTTCTCTGCCTCCGAACCAAGCAGTCGCCTGAGCGAACTCTACAGAAACGAAGGAGTCTGCGGCATACTGTAGGCCAAACGCTACGATTCCGTTGACATAGTCTTTCCGAATACTGCAGGAATCATAAATTGTTCTTGCGATGAAGCTGATTCCGCACCCTTCGCATCTATTTTCGCTCAGTACTCACAAACTCTAGCACTGAGCTCGAGACAGGGACTGGAGAAGCACCGGAGCTTTGCCGAGTTTCACAACCCAGAGGACTGTGCCAATAACTTTAAAGCCCCCATGCTCCACATCCATGGGGACCACCACCCGACCAGGGTCAAAACCCTCAAATTTCATCTCTTCACCTACCTTGCAGATGATATCCGCAACTTTGGAGGGCTACAAAATCTAGATGCCGGTGCTTATTTACACCCTCACACTGCATTCAAGAAAGAGCACCGCCGCACCGCCAAGCGAAGGGTAACAGCCATTGACGAAACCGTCCGACGAATCAAGCACTCCGAAAAGCTGGCTGCCGTCTGCACTGGAGTCGTCTCGGGCTCATAACCGCGTCGCCCCCCAACCGCTAACCTCACAACCCCGCACAGCAATCTAGTACAGTGGGACAGGGCGCGAGTTCTCAGAGATGGCTTCGGATGTTACCTCCGCGACTTCGCTTGGTTGAGAACCCGCGCCATACAGCTTCTCGGAAAAAAAGAAGGTCGCCTCACCGCCGGGAAGCTCTAATCAGTAAGCGGAGAAGCTCCTGACATCTGCATGCATCTTTCTGTCCAGCTTGGTAACGAGGGCATCCCTGTGCAGCTGGATCATGTCCGCGCCGAGCTTCTCCAGCAACATTTGGTCCACGCATGTGACACTCCCCAAATTACTATCGTCAAAAGCAGGTAACTTCTCGGCAGCTCCTGTCCTTCTGTCAGCTCCTATGATCCAAACCTGGATGTCATTCGATTCGACGCAATCCAGAAACATGTCAAACATGTCATTCATCGCGTGTATGCAGATAGCAGTTTCGGCCTGACAGAACGGGAGCGATTCAGCTTCGTGATCATGGCCACTGACGATGAAGACCGCAAAGACTTTGTATGGGTGGCCCATGTTTTCTCTCTCTTTCGTATGCATGACCGTGAATCACTGCAACCTTCTGAGTGTGTCTTTCTTCGGTACATGGATTGTACCGCACCAGTATACACCGTTGATGACAATCTGCAATGCGCTTGCTTGAGGTCGTCGACAGTTGGGAACGTAAATATCACAGAGAATCTCGTCCCGCTCCCAGAGATGCAGAGATAAGGGCGTGAGGCCCCTGCTTCTACCTGGCTTGGCCAGGGCAAGGACTCTGCTATCATTGAGACAGCTCACGTGATGCGGTCAAATTTCCACAATCCCCCTTTCACTCCTCAGCTCCAATCGCACTACCATCGTTTCTACATAAACAGGTTCTACGGAGACCCTGACGCACGGCCAGTCCTACCTGAAGCCCCTCTGCAACGGAAACACCATTATCTCTGCACTACAATCAAACAGACAGAAGAACTACAATCTGTGTACTGACCTACCAACATAAAAGTACGGTTCTCTTCCTTCTCTCGCTTCAATGCGTCGACGTCTCGTCCTCTGCTCCAAGAACAACGCGTTGGGAAGAATCCAGAGTTGTGGCCGGATTCCATTATAGGCTAGACGTGCCATTGCAAAGCTCATACGGTCCTTCGCTTGAGTCTGGACGTGCAACGTAGCAATCGACGACATCGCCGAGCATACTGGCGATGTTGTTCTAGTACCACGTCATTCGGACTGCCACATAAAATTTATTTTCTGAACTGGCATTCACCAATTTTGTGGCTGGTCCAGGGGCGCCTCCGAAGAAATCCTCGCCATCTCCCTCACCATGCTGTTCCATCCCCTCCTTCACCGACTTACACAATACCTCCTGAATAGTAAAACCATACGAAAATATTTCTTTCGGAACAATGCGGCATAAAATGCTGCGAACGCTGCGTAGTATCCGCGCGGTTGCCAATGGCAGGTACTTGGAAATTGTCAGCCTGGAAGTGCGTTGGCGCTAGCCGCCATGGCCGTGACCATGCTGCAGGCAGGATACCAGTGTCGCTAGCCACTTGTCCAGGCGTGCGAGTTGCATGATGGACCCGTACGCGGACATCCCATCCTGTCGAGCGCGGTACCCTCCGAACTCGTAAAGGACATGTCTCCTAAAGGAGTTTCCACACAGTACGTCACTCTCGTCAAGATCACACAACTCCTTCGGTACAGAGTACTCAGCGTCTGCTAAATCCTCTACCTGTCTGAGTCGCCACCGTTCGAAGTCTGGAGTCCCACGCTTCCCGTCTGAAGTCATTACTCTCACATGCGCTTGAGGTGACTGAGATGAGCGCTCCATCCGCTCGCTGTTCGATACACACGTGATCCTCCGCGAAATCAAGAAGAAATACCCGAGGCATTGGAACGGCTCGCCCCTAGCGTTGCTCTTCCTCGGGCTCATCACGGCAGAAATTATTTGCCTCAGCCTTGCACATAGAGGGAAGTTTGTTGAAACGGCCTTCTCTCACTAGCTGCAGGATTCGGCGTCCAAAACCAAGGATGACCAGTTACCGGGGCCGAGTTCTGCGTGCACCATCCCAACCAGAGCCATCGCCTCATCGTAGTAGGAACGCGTACAGTACTCCTTACGATTGGCAAGAATCATCGATGGAATCGGCACGAAACCCTCCAGGCCGTCCGTAGAAAGCTCCCTCGCCATTCATGGCTCACTGCGACCAGCCCAGTTTCGGACTGCAACAGAAGCGATGGGGTCGAGCCCAGCAGTTTAGCGGTTGTACCATTGCAGAATCTGCTTCTCGATGTTCTTGGCAACACGAATGTTCTTTGCTCTCACTTGCATCATACGCTTGCGACTCTGACCACGTCTAGTTCTGGCGCGCGGTGTGGCGTGCTGCGTGCCACCAAGAATCCCCCGAAACACGACTATGCCGTTGATCTCCTGCTTGACGCCCTTGAATTCGCCTCGTAGTCGCATGAACTCGGAAAGCGTTGCCTTAGCCGTCATCCGCACCTCAAGAATCTCATCCCCAGCCTGCCGCAGCCTTTCCTTATAGTGATTGACCCTTGTCTTGAGACCAGGAGTCTCTTGATCCTGCTCCCAGCCCTTGATCGTCTCCTCAGCAGGAATCGTTTGCAGCTCGGACGAATTGTCTGGATGGAGTCCAGCGGCTATGGCACGGAGAGATTGTGAGAAGAGCTGACGCAGAGAGTCGCATGAGGATGCTTTGACCTGAGCACAAGAGCATCAAGCATGTGAGAGAGCTGGTATTGCAGTATTCGACATCGCAAAACCCTGTGGTAGACCCGTTCAGTGGTACTTGCGCTACTGCACAAGCATGCTGAAAGCATCCCAGACATCGCCGTTTCGTGGGATGCGACAGCGACGACGACTGCGTTAGTGAAGCCCTACTGAGCTTGGGAAAGGCGTTTTCCGAAAATGTTGTGATCACCGCATGCGACATTGGTGGCTCTCCGCGTGCTATGGAGCTTATTACATCGTACTTGACCGGCGTGAAACGGTATGTGTCTTCCAGGAGGTGAAGAAACACTGCGGATGCTCCTGCTGGGTGTCCCTGGTGTGGATGTCTACCGGACTGGACAGCCCAGTTCTTGCGAACTACGCCGGGGATCCCATACGTTCCGTGCGCTATTCACGGGCGTCGGTGGACAGCCGGCCGATGAAGTACCACGCCCCGCTAGACACGCAATACCCGCTAGCACTAAGGGCGGTTGAAGTGATGGCGAGGTTGGTGGTAGTGCGTCTGTCGACGGTGAAGTTCGAAGGTGTGGGACTCGGCGTGGTTGCGAACCCGGTCTTCGCGAAAGGGGACAATATACTCCCCTTTTATGGGACGCTCCTGTACGCATACATGCGTGAGCGCAAGCAAAAGAAGACGAGGACCTACCGAGATGGAATTTTGGGTGTAGATAATGAACGTTTCAACCGGATGGCTCATCTGGTGGAGGGGTGGGCGGAGTCCCACGGAGGACCGAGGCGTAAGGTGTAAATCCTACCGGCACCGTTTCATGTGGCCGGGTTCGTGAATGACGCTTGGTACCTGCCAGGGGATGAGGAGGAACGAAACAGAGGTACCTCTAGAGCGCGAGAGACATACGTGGAGTTTTAAGAGGATCGAGGGGAATTATCGCAGAGAGCTCTAGGTTTACTGAACAATATTACGACTCGTGCGACGCGTGAGAATCTGGAGGGCGAGGAGCTGGTCACAAACTACGGGGATAAGTTCAGCTCCTAAGTCTGTGCTAGGAACTTCCGAAATAGCGTGCAGGTAAAGAAACTTAAACACTACACGCCAGTTTGAGAACTAATTCCGGCGAGCAGGCCACATTTTAGCGGCTCAGGAATACCTGGGCTCCGTCGAAGGAAAGGTCGCCTAGAACAGTCGGCGATTTCGTCGCTGCTAAAGCAGAATGAAGAGGTTTGAGAAGTACTGACATTTTAGACTAGGGGGGTCCCACTAATGACAGGGGCTAAGATCGACACATGTGAAAACACATGAGGGGATGAATGTGCGAAGCCTACGCTGAAAAACAATATCCATCTGCCCATGTCTTTTCAAACGCGCAGATCTGAACCCCTGTCCATACTTGCAACCCACCGATCTTGAAACTTATTATCTTTTCATCGCCGCAATATACACGTCTACGACCTCTCTCAAACGTCGACTCGAGGTTCAAGTTTTTTCTACGCTTCGTGTGATACGTACAAGACCTGCTCAGCACAAGGAGTGAGATCCTCCAGTTCTGCACGAGTTTACTGTAGCACGCCTACGGCAAGAGTGGAGTGAAGTGTTGGCGTCTGCACTCCCCACATGCTTCGAAGGATAGGTGGCCGTAGAGCGTAGGACGAAAGGTGCTCTATATGGGAGGATGCCGACTCGACTGTGTGTCTCAGCGTTGCACTGCAGTTGGCAACGCTTCCGCGCAAACAACGGGGTGCCAGATGTATGAATTCGAGCGCGTATAGTTCAACAGTGGCGGTTCGATGCACAGAGCGGCCTCTACTACACGAACGGAATGCAAAGGACATAACAACTACGTTTGAGCCTCGCGATGTACTCAACCGCCTTATGTTTGGCACGCACTAAACTGGCGCCGTCCAGCAGCACTCTTGCGATGTTCCACTTCTTACGCTGATTATACGTTAACCCTTGTTCCAGTTCCACTATGTTTACAATACTGTCCGAGAAATCAGCGCAGCGTTTTACGCATCATCTCTTGCCGTATAACGTTGGCAAGATTCTTGCTAAGCCAATGCAGTCGAACATTACCGTGCATAATGCCCTGTCTCTTAGAGCCATAGATGGCGCATATTGCGCGTAGCACTCTTCAGTTCAGTGGCGCAAAACCCGTCCGAAGGCAGTTCAGAGTATGAAGGGTCAAAGGTAAGCTTATCCACTTGACGTAGGCTGTAGGCCATCATGTGGTATTGAGGTATGTAAAGTGAGATGCGGAACTGCAGTGTACTGCACAATTACCAGTCCGTGCTGGATGTTTTACTATGAACTGAACTGCAATTTGTAGATGCGGGCGTTCACTGGACGGGTCAGTGCCTTCTTTTTTGTAGAAGTCGGCGTCCGCGGGCAAAACCGCCATGCTTCACGAACTCCCGGTTTTGGAATGCCACGGAAGTCACAAATTCATGGCACTCCGAGATGTGCAGTACGAATGGACGGTTTACTGGGCTACTGCACCCGGTGGATGTCTGCCCCCATTTCCAAGAACACCAGCGCCACAGCGTGGGACCAGATCTGCCGCGTATGGAACGAATCCGACTCGACTGTAGGCCTCCATTTTCATCTGGAAATGGCATCACTTTTTCTCGAACTACTCAGTGTTAGATACATGAACTCGTGTATGCATTGATAATCGGTGATGGTACGATGCACCAAGCAAAACCTGCTCCACATATGTATTGCAAAGGGCAGAAATACTAAGCGGCAGCTTTGTAACACTGTCAGATGTCTTATTGTCGGAACGAATTAGACTGACGCCGTCCATCCATACCCTTCCGGACCGTCCTTAGTAAAACTTTCAGCGCAGCCGTCGTTTTCTTTCTACAATGGTTACAATACCGTCCTGGAAGTCTGGCCGAAGATTGAAGCCTGGCATCTCAGTGCTGCTAAGCATCACCGTGCTTCATTCACGGTTTTTCAAAGCCGTAGAAGACGTGTGCGGAGTTTTGCAATCTACAATGCAGGGATCTTCAGCCCGTCGGATGGCAATTAGGAGTATGCAGGGTCGAAGGAACGTTTAAGCGCGTGAGGCATGCTATGGGTCATCGTGCCCATTTGAGGCACACAAGGTGAAAAGCGGAACTGTAGTGTACTACACAGCTCCCGGTTTCATCTGGATGCTTCACTAGGCACTGACGTGCGACCAGGAGATGCGGACACTTATGTGCGGGAACATTTCAAGACATTTCTTTTTACCCGGCGGCATCCGTCCGAAAATACGCCGTACTATAAGAACTGTACGTTTTATAATGCCACGTAAATCAGCATCCCATGGTATTCCGAATAGATCGGTATGGGTGGAAGGTGAGGTGCGCTACCGCACATAGTGGAATTCCGAATCCATTTCCAAAAAACATTGACGGTGGCAAGTCTATGGGGGTGACTATCTTTCTTCATCTCTTGCAGGCGCGCAAAATCGCACGAATCCTGCCCAAATGCGCTTTCGCTGCGGCCGACAATCCAGATTGTGGAAGCACTTGTATTAGGCGGCTCTTATAGTGGTCACCAAGTTTGCTCATATACTGCCTTCACGTAGTCCTTCGATATGACAAGCAATACAAATAGATACAGTACATGCCGAGCTCACCAATGTATCAGGACCCATCGAATACCGGGCATGTTGTCGAAATGTAGGCTGTTAGATCTCATGCGTTTCCCACAGTCCCATTCCCGAGGTATTGTACACTTTTGACCAGACAGCCCTCAAAATCTAATGTCCGCGCAACATCTGAAGTTTCTGTACGACTTCCACATGGCTATCGGACGATAGAGAAACGTATTGCAGAATCGCACCAGGTGATCACGAATATGTACCAAGAATTCATAAGATCCTTGAATCGTGTTTCGATTAGGCAGAGAACTGAAGCAACTCGGGCTCAGAGTTCCGCTGGCAACTATTAGAACGCATACGATTCAAAAGACATCGGTCAATGGTTCGTCATTTGGTGAAACCACAGTCTATTGACGCTGCCAAGTAGACATTTCAAAGGAATATGCATCTAGTCCGGATTTCGGACGACCTGCGAACGCTGAGGACGGAGACGGTCTTCTAGCAAGCGCCATGAACGCGTCTGCCTTCATGATAGCTCCAAGAAGAAAGGGCATTGAATGGAGTCCTCAAAAAGGGTACATCATATGATTGACCTTAGTATATATTGTGATTCGCAGGAGACTCACGAACTATGCACGTCAGTGTCGAGTATAGGGTTCTGACTAAAGGTATGACACTATCTTTGGTGTGGGGCTGGATCATAGATATCTCGTCGAAGTTATTACTTTAATTCGCGCTCGCAGAGAACCGCTCAAAACAAGGTAAGTATACTTATTGTCGACACATGAACACATTGATCTCTGCGCTGACTGGGGTCGTAAGTATCGCAAGTTCGTATGACAACAAGTAATTTGCATTTCGGGTTCCAGAACACAGTCCAAGACCACGATGCCGATGGGTGTCCCAATTTTACAAGCACCTTTCAGAGTTCCTCCACGTAGCTTTAGGCTTAAGCTGTACACTCGGGCTGATTTGGAGTAAGAAGATGTTTCCACGAATTTTCCAAAATTACTGCTGACAAAATTTCCAAACTTTCACACAGGGGTATCACCTCAAGAGATATAGCAGTAAACAAGCTGAATTACTAAAGCTTTTGCCCGAATTCTGCATAGCTGATCAACGCGCCCCGTTCGCAGTACGTCGGGCGATAATCATGCACCGGCACTTGAGTAGTGTCACCGATTTTTCTTGCTTTGGGCGCCCCTAGAATCTTTTTCCACAGGATCAAAGAGCTGCGTGTGGATAGCACCAGCACTCCATCAGACCGCTCCAGGAAGTGCCATATCGTGGAGGATTACTGGTTACTGGATATATCAATTCAAGGGTGACATATCTGAGGCGATCTGCAGTGTCTACTGCGGCCAGTGGCATAAAACACCATTTTCGGAATTCGGTTGGAATCCCTCTCGGTAATATTGAAGTAATACAAGTTCTATTGGTCCCGTTGCTTCGTGAATCCCACATACTGTCAGTTTATGCCAATTTCCGCATCCCTCGACATAAATGACGAAGCAGGTGAGCGTTATTTTCGCCACATCCAATAGCCAGAAATTAGTTGAACGAAAAGACCTTGCTCTCACATATCAAGTGGCGTTTAGGCTTACCATATATACGATAACAAGCAGCTAACTGGAGTCAGTATCGCGCTGATTCCACGCCTGGAAACACAAAAGTACCAGGAGTATATACGTTAATCACAATTCGGAAACATATGCATGTGTTGCATGCGTCGCTTGTTCTATATAGCTAACAGCAGGAGCTGACACAAGAGGTTGTTATGTTAACCCTCTTGTAATCCTAGACACAGACGACCTGCGGTACTGTAGTCGGTCACCTACACTACCAGTGGGCATGCGCGTATCATTCGTCATGGCCATCACGTACATAGATAGCATCTCCTCAATCATCTATATTCTACGGCTACGGCAGATTTGAGTCTTTACCCGTATTGTCAGCTTCTGGTCATGCGTCTTAATTCATGGCTGTCTTTTACTTCAGCTGGTCTTTATCAATTAGGTGATTATCAGTACGCACTGCTGACAGGCCCTTCAATCTGAACGCTGATACTTGGCGAGCTGGTGCGCCCTGAAGCCGCCACATACTCCTAAGCATTCTACTGACAAACGGGTCGCATACCACTAGAATTATGTAATTCTAGGAACCACTGCTTCAACGCACTCGAGCATTTTCTTTCTGGTATAGGTACCTGACTCTACATTCCTGTACAGATTAAAGGCATCGGACATTGTTCAGCCCGGCTGTGCGAAGTACCTTCAGTAGAGCACTCCCAAACTTTGGCACACATGCCAGTTTGTTAGCTAGTATTCCGCAGGCGCTGATGTGAACAATTACGTATGTCGTATAGTCCACAGGAAATGTTTTTATCGTGTGTCAAATGGGCATTCTATATAGTCTCATATGGTCCCAGAATTGGCCTCGCGGGAGGTCACTTGCCCTCCAGAAACGTATGCGAGTTATATTACATCTATGAAGAATATCGGAACCGTTTAACTGGTGAACTGCTTCAAACACTTCTACAACATCACAAGAAAAATTCGCAAACTTGGTTGCACCAAACAATTGAGTGTGCAGAACTTTCTCTAAGTGTACATTATCTAATTTGTCCGTATCCAATATGTAAAGGACTTTAGCGCGGTACCGAAAATAAATACAATAGGCTCTTTCTTGAAATTTCACTGTCCCGTACGAGTCTACCCTCATGGCAGGACAACTATCAAGCTGAAATATTGGCCGGTTGCAAATCTGTTTTGTCCTACTCGTGTCTCAACCAGACGACTGAACACACTGACGACTTTATTAGTGTATATTCGTCGAGCTCGATTCCTGCCGAAATCAATAGTGCCACACATGGTATTGCTACTAGTCCCGGGCTCCTTACTGTAGAACCACGTCTCAGAACTTCGCCCACGATCGCCATTGTGCATAACAAGTTCAAAAGCGCTCTCACTATGCTACCTATCACTGTTAAATATAGTGGACGATTCTCACCCTGTGAAGAACGACGGAAATGTCAGGAACCATCAGAGACGCCAAAATCGTCACAAGCAGTGTCAGGAACGTCGGCAGTGTCATTTCCTGTCAGAAACCTACATAACGATTCACTGTCATATAATTATAACTCTGTAGCACCCAACGAAGAGAAAAACTGAAAACGAACGCTGGAATAAAAACTACGATCGGTCTTGCGAGCACCAAGCAGCTTAGAAATCAGTACTACGTCTAAGAATGACGTACTAAATTTGACCTTGTCATACACGCGATATGAAATGGGGCATAAATCAAACTGCACCAATTGGAGATGCTCAAGGCAATGATACAGTGCCGACCAGTGCCGGTATTAAACTTAAAACAAATGATTTCATCTGCAGCTATCCTTGCAATGTAATTTTTACAAACGAGGGATCGTTCTTCCGAGCACCTGCATTCCCTCGCCACAACTGTTGGACTGCTTCATGCAGGATTTTTGACAGAACCACTGGAACTCCATGTTTGCCGAAACGAGCACGCCGCCAAAATACGCTTTCTTGCAAGATACAACTAAAGATCACGTCTCACAATCTTTCGAGGTACCAGCTTTCGTGGTATGCTGCTGTTACAGTAGTCGACTCTGACTAAGGGGCAATGCCACGAGCTGCATGCACTTCCGATCTGCCTACACTAATCACATAATGCTTGGCATCCATGCCAAGCAGTTCTGTACCAGCACTGCCATTACTATAGCTCCAAGGAGACCCGACACAGTGGAGCACAGACAAAGCTCGATGCAAGGATTTTTCAAAGCAGATGGTGATCGTTATGCCGCAGTATCCATATTTTCTCGGCACATTTCCGGACATAAAAGTCAGTGAAGGTACGAAATCCTGGAAGGGAGTAATACATTATCGATTATATTCTGCGTAACGTGCTGCTCCACACTAAGTTTGGAATTGGTCATGATACCAGGACATGCTGTCGCTATTTCCATGGTAACATAGCTGTCCCGGCAATAATTATCTGAGCCAACCGTGAAGTCCTCACAGAATTTGAAAGGAGCCCCATCACAGGTCATAGGTGCTCATTGGGCAGTGTCACGCGTGGATCCAAGCCTTGCTGGCTCCTACTATGCATCCGTGGAGGCGGCAAATGTGTTTTCAAATAACGGGCCGACACTAATTGGCATTTTGAATACAGCCAGAGCAAAATACCCCGCTGACTATCTCTCCGGATAAAGAAGTGTCTAGAAGAGATTCCGTTATGATGTCAATACCATGAAGCTTGTTCTCACAGTTTTGATGTGAAAATGATCTAGTTAGAAGCTGCTCTATCAGCTATACACGAAAAACCTGAGCTGGACAAGACATACACCATCGAAAGTCCTAAACACCTCCCCGTATCCACCGCCTCTAGAGCATCGTACGTTCCATCTCAAGCGTTTGAGAACATTGCTGTAGAATATGCTCCCAGATGGGTAGACACTATTCATGCTATCAAGGTGATCTCGAGTCGAAAACGAACTTTGAAGTCGCGAATGAGACGGTAGCGTTGAATTTATCTCGCCTATACACCTCTGGTGTAGGCCCCGCAAACTTCCACTCAGAGTGACAAAAGATCAAAAGTTTGATGTGCGGATAATCCTAATTCCAACGGCCCAATGGTCTGACTGACAAAGGTGCCGAGGGAGCCTTACAGACACGCCAGAGCCGTGCTAATGAGCTTCCACCTCCCAGACTACTCAAAAGCTACTGGAGTGGCCGAGGGAGAAGCGAAGAAAGTGTCTGTAAATCTGTTCCCGATAAATGCCTCCTTCGGATAAGGCCTGCTTTCTGTACATGTATGCTCCGTTCTTGTTCTTTTCTGTGTTCAGGGTTAAACATTTGGAATGTGCACCACGGATTAAGACCGATGTATTTCTAGTGTCTATCGTACCTTCCGCCGCATGTAAGGCGGGTCAAGGGCTAGTTATCATTTTAATTTCAAGGTAAGCAAGTTCTTAGATGATCATATCACCGGAAAGGTCTCCGTCTTCTGCGTTAGAATGTACTTAAATGTCTACAATGAATTTGAAACTAGGTTTTTTTGGCCAGGCGCAAGCTACAACAAGCCTCATCTTCCACTCAGGAGACTACGACGTATCAGAACGGACCGTACAAATTTACAAATTTTCCATTTTCACAACACTGAAAATTTTCAGGTGTAGAACTGTGGGGACTTTCGGTGCTTTCTTCCGACCTTATTTGTGATTCTCGGCCAGTGTAATACACAATAGAAGTTGGTTATGTAATTTCCACGTACAACAATAGCATACTCGTTGTAAGAAGTAAGTAAGTTAAATATTTTCGCGGGGCTCAGTTGGGCTCACATGAAACCCAGCTTGACCTCGTAGAAGGCAAAATACAGTGCCTGACAGATACCGCCTAGCTACTGGTGCCCATCAGACAGTCGGTCTTGGCTTAGATGAAGTTGACACAGTCGTCATATGAGGACAAATTCACGCCTACAATAACCAACTTAAACCTTCGACTTGTTATCAGACTAATGCGTTGTAGTACATGTAACAGGCACCTTGTGCTCGTTTCGCGTTCAAGTAGAGAACTTTCTGCGACTATTTCTAATTGCGACGAGTTAGTCCAGTGGTCTCCGGGCTAATGGGAGAGTATTTGTCTGCGATTTCGATTCTCGATGAGCGCCTTTGCGCTTCGAATTCCCTTCTGAGGATTCGACGGTTTGCGAGTTAGTCTTATTACAGGATTCTTGCAAAGAGCGTACTTGAACAGAAGACAGCATTCGTTGAGTTTTTTTGAAAGGGGTATTCTATGGCGACACGAAGAAATCGAGCAAGTCTCATGACGGCGATAATGTAGAACTGTCGTAAGCTTGAGAATCTTTTCTTTTTCTGGTAGACATTTAAAATTGACAGTTATGGTACGAACCAGGGTAGCTCACAGACATGAGAATCAGACTTTACTTCCCGAACTACTCAAGAGGTTTAAACAATACTCCTCATTTCCTTCATGTTCAAAGCCATGGGCCTCCTGGGCGTAATGCAAAAAGTAAGCCCTTCGGGCTTCAAGACGATACATGTGTACTTCTCGGCGAATATTATGGAGACATCTTGATCATATGAATTTCGATTTCCTTGAGTTCTTACAAGAAAAGCGGCGGGACACATAGCCCTATATGACGAAGCCCAATCAGACAACAAACATTTATTATTCTCGGGGGTTGCGGTGGACGTCAAACCCACTGCCAAAGGCCAAGCTTTCATTGGATGTCTCAGCTACCGACCTCCTCCAATCCTGTAAAAGCTTTATCCAGACCGTCCTTATTACTTTGATATGCCAGTCAACGGTACAAATCGTTGGGATTCAACACGTTACTCTTTCAGCATCCCGATTACAGCTTCCATGCGTTAATCATGTAGGTGTCAAGTAGAGAAATGTTGACTCTCATCGCCGGTTGGTTACTCTCGAACTGCTTCTTCAGCAAAAGGTCATCTTAAAGACATCATTTATGCGTGTCAACCTGAAAGCACGTCCCATCGACACTCGCACTCTCTCTCAAAATGGCGATCTCAATTGTTTCCAGGTGAGCATATCGGTCGCTGGATGTCCACCTCTTACGGTACATGTTATCACCAGCTCAGATTGTCCCAGTGGCGCTACTGAAGAAATGTTTATCCTGGTCGAGCCACACGACGGCCATGATATCGAGCCTATTACGACCCTTCGTAACGAGAGAACCATTATTAGTTTTTCCAGTGCTGAAAGGTAGTCAGTAAGATATCCCTTTCTGGCTGTCTTGAGAAGAGCAGTATTTTTCAGGTCGTTTTTGAGAAGCGCCTTACTTGTCCAAGTCGATACGAAGTACGAGTCAGCACAGAGAACTCTATCCTTGTGATAACACAAGTCGACCATTCTGAGAAGTACGGATGTGGCATAGGTATAGCTGCTCTCGAGCTGTTGGTAGAAGGTACTATCTGCTCATGACTTCAACTCGAGACGAATCATGATGCCACTGACACCACAACAAGCTGACTTGAACTCACATCTCCTTTCCGGCTTCCGGTCGAATGACCCATAGTGCGGAAAGCCAATTGAAATCCTGCCACCTTGTAGCCCATACTCTCACACCGTGGTATGGTATCACCGACAAATGTGCAGTGAGAAGGTTTGGCTTTTTTAGGACTTTGATCTTTATTTGCATCAATAAAACCTTTCAACAGGTCACATACCGGATCTATAGTCTCATCCTGGCCTTTGGGTACTATAAATGCGATGTAGGTGCAGAGCTGCTCGGAGCGACTACGAGTCACGATTTCTCTACAACATGCAGATGGCGAGTGCTTCCTGCGAGCAATTTTACTTTCCAATGTGCGACGGTTGCTGGACTGTCATCTTCCCGTTATGACCAGCATTCCGTAAAAACATAAACTTTTACCTTCGCAGGTTTTCTTAAGATACCTATTTCCCAGTTCCCCGTTTGTCTACACAACCGAGGGGTTCAAGTGGCGTTGTACGAATGTCCACAGGAAGTGGTCAAATAGGGTCAATGATGAGGGCTGAATGCTCTTAGCTACAGTCTTGTCGATTGGACCAATGACCTTTCCAGGTCTCGTGCAATTGAGACCATTCATTTGCAGTGTAAGCCCCACAGGATTCAACACTGTACCATTGTCCTCGATGGCCGAGCCAGAAGCACCTTGTCTTGTGCTCCTTGTCTCATCATGACTCCCTCTGGCCATGTTTGTGACCAGTTTGATACCGAAACCCGATTCGTAACTGCCTGACTGATTTTCAAGTCGTTCAGAGCTCCTGGAAGTGATTGGGATTCTGTCTTTCAGCGTTGTTTTCCGGACTCTCTTCTGCTTCGATGTTTTTCAGCTGCATTGACTTCACCTTGATACAATCGGCAAGCTTCTATCTGAAGTGGACGTCAGTGGCATTGCTGACCTTGCCCTTGGACTGTTTAACATCTATGGCGGTTTTAGAGACTTTTCTGGCCTTCCGATTGGCACTATACATCCGCTGACACTTAGGGTCGGAGGTTACAAGGCGATCGCACGTATGAACTCGCGATCTGACAACGCGACCGGGGTTGGAAGCGGGGGAAATGGTTATGAAAATTGAGGACTTTTTAGGGTATTCGGTGGAATTCTTGCTCCTGCTGTCGGTGAAGTTGGACTGCTCTGGCCTATCCGAACTGCCAACACGGCGGGGCAGCGCTTGGGCAATACGAAGAAGTTAGGAAACCTTCCTACATGATTTTATATATCGGCTTGAAACATGGCCTCGTATGAGGCCAAATGCCCAATAGACACTACCGATCGGGGTAGATCAGCACTCGCGATCAGTAGAATTATGTAAGATTTTTCCGCACAAGGTTTTTGAAGCTTGATGCGTACTTTGCCCTGGTGTTTCTAGTCCCCCCACCTCCCTCCACAATAACCCACACACGCACCATTAGGTTCCGGCCTTGTCTGAGCGCGAACCAGCCACGGTCAAGCAGTCACACGCATTCACGCCCAACAATCCAATTTTTATGTGTGCTAACCTTTTTTTTGCTACCTTACACGCAACATGAAGTGATGAATGATATAAAAAGCGGCATCTAGTTTTATTCAAGCTTAATACGTAGTCCGTCTCCATTCAGTGGAAAATCTGCACAAGATTTCGAAGTGTGGGGATCGAGACGAAACAAATAAACGACAGTGTATCGATCAAATGATGAGATACTCAAAGATATGTCGAATTCATCCGGACCCTTGTTTTGGGCGCCAATAGAATCACCCTAAGAGGAATCAATGCCATCAACTGCCATACGCGATGCTGGGCAAGTAGTAGCGAACAAGCAGGCAGTACCAATATCTAGGCTGAAGAGCTCTGAGTCGAATGTGAAATCCTGATCACTAATGAATCCTTTTACGGTGCTGCCGAAGTCGATCCCCACAAACGCAAGTGATCCTTGTAATACGTGGCATTCGTCGCAGACACCGACCGTTGTTCCAGTTGTGACGGGTTCGAATGCTGTAGAACTCGCTTTCACGTCAGCTTGCAACCCGATCGTAACACCAATGTCGGCAGATACATCAGGTAGAATCGGCAGCGTGGCGTCAGCAGCGATAATCGGGCGGATTCCTAGAAGGCCACTGACTTCAGCAGAAGCAGCTGGGCTACCACTGCCGCTCGCACTTCCAATCCCAAACTCTGCTCCGCCTTCAAGTTTGTCTACATCTACATCTGTGAGACTGACTTCGAATTCATGAGCAACTGTGTAGGACCCCCTCGCTGATATTTCGGCTGATGCTGAAACCGCAAGGCGAGTATCATAGTCCAATTTGAATATTAAACCAAGCCTGATGGTACCAACCAAAGCAATTCTTTCGCTGAAACTTAAACCAGGAATTGGGGCCTCCAACAACGTTCCCGACGCTTCATCTTCATATTCCAAGTTCGTCGTCAATGAAACTAGTGCACTAGCTTCGAGCCGAGTCACCCACTTTGCTCGCGGGGGAAGCCTATTGAAATCGAAATCGCATACACCAGCATCCAAACTAATATCGTATCCAAGAACTGTTTGATTTGCTTCTGAAAGAGTGAAGTCTCCAGACTGTTCGTAATCCTCAAATCCCAGGGTGTTTGTGCGAGAAGTTGTCCAAAGTTGCTGACTGTGGACATCTCCTACAGTTCTGCCGGCACCGATCAACCGAACAGTAGAAGGTCCAGTTTCTCCAACATGGATCATGACATGCGGCACAACTGCAGATCCTTTCACGAACACGGTTGTTAGTTGAATACGTCTTCCGATGAGCCTGACATCAGTGATGTTTCGAAACACGACTTCATCAGGCTTCCCGTCGGTGTTCATCACAGGAGGTGACGGGCAACCTTGAGCCAAATAGTCGTCCTCAGGAAAGGACAAAACCACACCTCGCGCGTAATCATCTTTATCCAGATTTCCAGATAGAATAAGACGCTTATTGCTACAGAAGTTAATTTTGACGTCACTGCAGTCATTAGGGCAGATTTCTTCCCACATCAGGAGCTCTCCTTTAACATCGGCCTCGCACCAGTATGGTTTAGGTCCTTCCGATGTGTTAAGGTCGCCTCCATATGTGACATGGCCATGCATTCTTCTGTTTGCGACAACATAGTGAAGATTGAGAGCAAGCAAAAGGCAAGTGAAGAGTCGGAACATGGTCGAAGATAGAAACGCTGTACTGTGAAAGTTACTTCCCGTCGTCCCTGGTTGAGTGTTGAAATGACAGATGGTGTTGACATCCACAAAGAACTGGACAGTCGGGTTTATATACGCACCGTGAGATAACTTGCTCCTGCAGGACCATCAACTCTGCAGTTCACACAGTAGAATATTATTGCATTTTTCCAGTTCCCATTGGATATCTCGTGAGTCGAAAGGGTACGGTATATCTACTTTCCCCCTCTAAGTCGGATGGATAGGATTGAAGGCAAAGTATTTCCACATGACCCGCAGGTCTGTCCTATCCAAAATTCCAGCACCGCATCTCAGTACACGGTCTCGAGTTTTTCATCCGTGTTTGCCATTACTGGGGTACCCGTAGCAGAGAAAATGTCTGACTCGACTCGATGTATCAGATTTTCGTCACCCTATGGCACAACTAGTACAGATGGCTATAGTTTGAAGCCACCTTCAAGATAAATAGAAGGAATACTTTCGAGACTTTCCTTACACTCACTGAGTATGCACACGCGAAATTGGGGCTGAGGAGATTCAGACAAAACGCTAAAAGGAAATGTGTGTCCCGACGCACAGATCAAGCTAATAAGTGCAACTGGATTCTGCGACGAGTACAGGCCCTCATGCTAGTCGAGAGAAGAGAAATCGTCGACGCAGCTTCGCAAATCTCAGACCCGTGCTGCTGAACAGACATTTTACTAACCTGTCATGATGTAGAAATGCACGACCCTGATTTGGTACAACAAGAGTGTGCACTACTTGACACGTAGGTACGATGACCTATCAGTGTTATGAGATTACAAAATCATGTTCGATAATTGTACACTTGCAACTAATCGACCGGTCGTTGTCAACTTGAGCAGTTCTTTCTGAGAATTGCTTCCGACACATTGACATATTTATATCCGATTAGAACAGGTGGATAGGCAGAGGCTTCGTATGATCATAGAGTTGAGATTCGCAAGGTCTGGGCTTGTAGCTACGGTTGCATCGCTGACTGATTGAATACAAAACCGCTGAAGTTTCATCGACTCTGGTCTATATCATACAAATCGTGCACTTTCCCAAACAGTGTGAGAATTATTTGTGAGCGGCCGTACTGCAGACCTTTGCTTCAACTTTTTACTACTGCTTCTTCCAACTACATGTCGTTGGCAGATAAATACGATGTCTGCATTGTTGTAATATTCACACACGCTTTACATTTGCACGGGAATGTGATCCTCTTCGGATTCCATGCCGTTTCTTCGAGTACTATTTACGCTTGAATTTGATCTCATCGACTGTAAAGCGCAGAAACATCCATTAAATACATACAAGGCCTCGTGAAGTCGCAAACGCAGTCTCATTTGCGGCATGGTGTACAGCAACAGAGTGTGCCATTTGCCCTGGGGCTACCGCGGACACCATCGAGAAGCACGTTTGTCGATACTTTGGTATTCTTGAGTAGGATCCTTGCACAACCTATAAATTGCGCGAGATCCATTACTTCACAGACTATCGTACTTGTAATGATGCCGCATGATACAGTACTGTTGCCGTCATGAAAACCGGGGGATGATTGGCGAACAATTCGATGACGTGAAGTGTCCACGCACTGATGTAGAAAGATTACATACGATCGTCGGCCACCGCAACTACAGTGCCTTGCTAATCAAGAAGAACTCGAAAAACAATGATTGCAACTATTTCTACACCCTGGCTGTTCTGCTCCAAACCCGATGAAGATTTCAGTTTAGGAGCTGCATCGATGTCGGCTCATATCTCGTGAGGGCATTGCCTACTTAGAGTTCCTCTCGAGACTTCTCAGAGAGGTAAGTAGTTTTTATGTTTCATATCAAATTATGAATACAGTTGACTCTTTTTTTCGCTAACGTCCGTTGGCACGATCAGAAGTCACAAATAACGCCAAAACCCCGGCAAAAAGCTTTCAAAAACGTACGTGTGATTAAAGTCTCAGTTCTGACAATGCGCATTCATATTTACGTGGATGCTTTGTTTTAGAAAGTTTAAAGTTGTGAGGTGTAGGATCAGTCCTTTGGGAGTTTATGAACGGCTAAACCTTTACTATTTTCGACAGTTTTCCGGAGTTTTAGCCTTCCTCGATCAGAGAAGATACGACGTTTTCGAATAATATGAAAACATTAAAAATCTTTTATGTTTAACGGTTATGATTTGACCCGCCTCTATGAGGTTGAGGGCTCAATAACTATAAGCTAGTAGTTAGCCTCAAATTCAAAGCTGGCAAAGTTCTTTTGATTTTTTCTGTCGGCACAACACCAAAACTGGGATCTAGAGTGTGAACTGGACATCGCATTATGCCTCATACGACGCCCACTGAATGCCGAGAAAGTATGCAAATTATGTTTACGGATGACGAACATGCTAGTTGTTGTACGAGTGATATATCTCACCCGCTTCTATGATGTCAAATTGGATGGTATCAACTCCGTTTCACACAAAGCCTGACTGCGCGAGAAGTCCTACATGTTGTTCTATACCTCCACACTTTCCGAACGGAGTACTCCACGAGCTTCAAGTAGAAACCGAGAAAAGCGAAGGTGGGACATCTCTTCAGCCCTAGCCATTTTTCTGAGATTTGTATTTCCGGAATATGACAACAATGCACTGATGTAGTCGTGAAGCTCTCGGGTTGCCACGAAAAGAGCATGTTCTATGCTCCTGAATATACAGGATGAAGGGTGGACACAAATAGAAATCAAGAATGGCAAAGGGCCAATACAATGATTGTTTTTGGAATGGCAGTTACAAGTCCACGATTTCATACGGTACATTCTACCTTACGTATTGGACATTTGGCCCTGTTGGAGGTCAAAGTTCGGAATCATATGAAAATCAGTGTCCAAACACCTGTATACTATTGTGGATTTTATGATACTTGCTCAGTCTTGATCAATGCGATGACATACGTGTCTTCGATGAATCCCTTTCGGTTTTTTTGGCCGCCATATTCATTTCTTCGTTGCTGCTTTGTCTGTATCGATTTTCTTACGGTGCTGAACAGCAACACCTAAACAAAGTTGGAATATGTATCGGGTATCAGCAGGTGATCCGTGAGTGCTGTGCTCTCGAGCAGTTGAAAATAGGGCAATGTTTTGCTGGCCCTGGTTTTTACGCGATTTTTATAAAGTCTCGAGTTCACAGTGATACCTGATATCGAATGATTTCTAAAGATAAAAGAACAATAATTATAGTAATCTGGAAGTGTCTTGATGCGATATACTCAACGTGCTGCTCATACAGTATGTTTATCAAGAACTACCCTTTCATTCGTAAAAATCGGCAGCAATGAAATTGTGGCTGTTCTCATGACATGCACAAGCGATCGCAGGCTGGAAGAACAAGTTGCAACTCTGTGTTCACGTATTGTGTGAGCCTGCTAAGTTCTACCTAATCATTGTTTCTGAAACATGCTGGCATGCCTGCAAAATAGAATAATTGACATCGCGACTGAAAAATATAGGTCCTGCTTTCCTACACCGGTTTCCCTGAATAAGAATACATAGCCTGTAAGGATAGCTTTATGTTCTATGTATATAGTACAGTATGCAAAGGAGAAGTAGCCAGTGTTATGCCAATAGGCGAATTCATGCTTTCCGGCCCATATGTTCTTTGCCTTGTGGTTAACGGGAGATACGTTTACATGATGAGCCAAGTTTTACCTCCCAGCGTCGGACATAGACATACAAAACCTAAAGTGCATCGCACACGTGAACTAAATTCAACGGCTTCTATCTTTCTAATCTACCCAATTGGACAGCAATTGTATCTACTGGAGCACAGACGATACACCATTTCAGGCATAATTTAAAGAATCAGAAGTGGCCTATTAAGTTTGCATGACGACGATTATGTGCTGTGTAGTGATGGGAGGATTACTGCCGACAAAAAGTTGAACAACGCGAAGCAATGCTTTCAAACATTAATAAAACTCCAACCTCACGGGAGCTGCCCGGCTAATGTCTCGTCTTGTCTGAATCAGAACAATAATCGAAAAATTCAGCGTCTAAATCAGAAGCTGGTTTTTACAAGATAACTGGCCTCGTGTGAGGGCAGTGGTCGACAATATTGTCTCGATTATCTGAGTAAACCCATTCGAAGTTTACAGTTGACATGTTGGCGACTGGGTGACCAGTCGAAACGGCACTAACTGAACTGGTGCAGACACTCTGATATTTTCGTTCGAATAAGAAAACACCTCGCAGGTTGGTTTTGGAAGCTTTTAGTTTACAGTTTTCATCAGTTGTATCGGGATGATAGATGTTAGAATATGCTGCATGAGGCTTCTTGTTGTTATCTGTGGTAATTGCATAAAAGTTTCATTAAAATTTCGGAAGTAGCAAAACGAAACCTACTGAAAGAATTTGTCCTCCATCTGCAGATATTAAAGGCACCGTGGACAATCTTCAGTCCTCAATGTTCACAACTGCCCCTCTGTGATATTCAAACTTCGAAGTCTGGCCATTAGTATGTCCAACAACAATATCAGGTGACGGTGAATATACGATTCTTATTCGTACTAAGCAACCACCGAGGAAAACAGGTATTTTGCATTGCCCCCACTGCAACTTCAGTGAATGAGTACGGGTGACTCTGCAGAGATCCTCCAATAAGCGCAAAAGGCTGACATACAACGATGCTGTGCTTCGAGACCAAAGAGTCGCCATTTTTCGACAACAGAACCGCCACAAGGATGAATTACGACTGCATCGAAACCTCCAGTTGGTGACGTCGAGACTTTCGAAGACAAACAGAGTAAGCAGACACTAGCACCATTTCTCCGGTATATTGAAGCTTGTCATCCGGATACCATGCTTTGGGTTTTTAACACCGATTTCCGAGAAATACTGGTTAGCAAGGAGGCGGCCTCTTGAACTCGCAAAAAAACTGAATAGTTGATGACGCTCTCGGACTCATCTGAATTAATAGTACGCTTCTGGCTTGTCTTTATGCAGTCAGTATGTGTAATGTGACGTCTGTATAATTTAGAAGTTGCCTGCTCGACCCACTTACTATGTCAACCTTTTTTCTTAGCCTTTGCGACTAGGTCTTGTGGGAGTACGATGAAACATATCCATCGCGAGTGCGTCGAAGTGTTCGATAAATTCTGGGAAACATGTCTACATGCATACGACCTCGAAACGTTTTGATACATGTTCAGAAGGCCAGCAACTCATTAAAATCATACGAAAGTCAGTATGATCAGGGGGACAGAACGACACTGCACACATCATAAGGTGCCAACGCGGTGAAATATGGCTCATCGGATTCCATGAATAAATGTAACCTGGCGCCGCTAAATGGTAAGGGATTGGAAGAACACAGCTGCCAATAAAGCAGGACAAACTCATACGGACCAGTCATTCTGAACGACTAGAAAGGACATGTATTACGGCGTCGCCCTTACAACATTACGGTTCCAACACTGGATGAATGTAGAATTATGCATATAGAACAGTTATATTGATTAGAAATGCACATGCCTATGCGGTTGAGATGATGCGCCTATCAACGAAGCATGAAGTAGAACACACAAGAAACGCATTCGTTGGCGTCTCCTCCATGCTTGATAGTATGTGACAGGGTGGATACTAATTTTAGCCAATGTGGGAAATGTTGTATAGCTCCAGATGCACTGTACTTGGCCTAGAATAAATCCTTCCTCTTCAACTATCATTGCGCGTAGCGAAAGTGTTGCAGCAACTATGACATCAACAGGACCTGAACTAATAAATTCAGTGAAGTCGTTCCAATCCTAATATCGACTGCAGGTAGCGTCGTGATCGCATCACCCAGAATAGTACAGATGTACGGTTACAGATGATACCATCATCATCATATTGCGACCAAAGTGATTTCATCGTCATATCATCGCGCACGCAGCGCAGGAGCATCCTATCTACAGATGCAATGGTAATTACTATACTTATCTGATGTCATACTGTGCTTTTCGACTAGATGATAGAAATAGAACAAATTCCACGAAACACAGCACGAGCCACTGTTGCCAGTATCCACTTTGAGTCTACAGCAACTCTCGAAGAGGAGAAAACGTGTGGCAACTCCGGGGGCTGCAAATTTGGTGTAGTCTGCTGTACTTCTGAGATACACGAAAGGAAAGGGCCTGGAACACAGTCATGAGCATGACCAAGTCCGCTTGCGCGAATTGACTTATACTGTTGCAGTTATGAGGCTCAAGTCGCAATGCACGATCCATGAAATGTACTTTCAACGTTGGATGAGAAAATATTTGATTTTCCGCATATTAGCAATGAGTTCGAACCAGGCCGCATCTACCTGATGTTCATCTAATTTGAATGCGTTCTATTGGCAGCAGTGCCACAGCATTCACCTCACACTAAACATGTCGTAGAATATCAGTCGTTATTTTCTATTTTCTGGTAGAGCCCACGCTCTGTTCCCAATGGATGAAGCAACACCGTGTGCCCTTGGGTTTCGAAGCGAAAATTCTGAACGGGACCACGTATCGTGTGCCGTGGCGTGGCCCTCAACAATATTGGGTACCGTCTACCTAATTCGACACATCAGCTTCGCTGACTCGTACGGAAGGTATCCATAACTAAAGATCTAGAATCGAGGATTCTTAATTGCCTAAAACTCCATGCATCGGTCCAC
Organism: Endocladia muricata; assembly: GCA_032356245.1. Taxonomy (NCBI): domain Eukaryota; phylum Rhodophyta; class Florideophyceae; order Gigartinales; family Endocladiaceae; genus Endocladia; species Endocladia muricata. The sequence continues at coordinate 24,490 of JAUKWC010037165.1, forward strand.
GCATATGTGCGTGTTAGCGTTGTTAACAAGGGACATTAGGTTGCCGGCTGAAGGTGCGGGAGGCAGTGGTGATTTTGGAAGTACAATGTGGAAATTTAGAAACAGAACCCACAAGCACAAAGCGCATAACTAAAATGACTTCAAAAGATCTCCATAAAGTATCAATTCGGCATGTGGGAAGTGACTAGACTAAGTATCTCGAGAGATTTGCCTGTAGATAAAGTGTCTCATTTAGCGCTCTGTCAGTAGGTGAAAGATAACGCATGGACAGATCATAGATGTACCAGCAGAGCAGTACGATGTACTGAGTTCCGTGATCTGTAGGAACTTCGCCGCAGAGTTTGTGAAGGGAGTACGAAAGGGTAAAAAATATCACGTGGGAATGAGAGAAAAAACAAAGACATCATTTCGAATGCATGCTAGAGATGCTAGGAATGGCACCACAGAAAATCCTGCAACATTGAAATGGATGTAAGCTGGGATGAAGATGACTTAGATTTACCGTTATTGCGGAGTTGAGAAGTGTTGGTCAGTAATTCTTTCCGTGAAAGAGTAAACAATGAAGCAACGGGGTACAGAGTTGACGGACGCATGTCATGGCAAATGTCAAAAACACAAGAAGGCTCCAGGTCGCCGCGGTAACTGGGAACTTTGTCGCAGTCCCGAACGAATAGATGGTAAAGTTAGCAACTATAGAATGAATATTGACCAGCCCTGCCAGGAACTAGCGAACGTATCCAGGTCGGAAATGTAGTGATTTGTCGACTGCACCGAGACCGGAACTGCGGATATTTCGAAATTTGGGAGTTGCGATGTAAGAGTTGATGCCCGGGGTGCTAGGTAGGTAGTGACTACCAGACATTGGATTTTGCCTCGTATGAGGCCAACTGAACACCGAGGAAGTATGTGAAGTATATAACGCATATGTCGTATATGGTACTTGTTGTGTGTGTAACTTGCATCACCCACTTTTTGGCAAAACAAAGAGTAGCACACTCTGTTGCACTAAAATTCTGGCTGAGCAAAACATTTGCTGAATTTTTCTACAGGTCCATTCTATCCAGGTAGGGTACTCAAAGAGGTTGTAGTTTGTACTGGGAACGGCGAAAGTGGATGACCATTTGGATGTCTAGTGTCTCCGCGAAAGATGACCCGGTATGTGGCCAAATGTCCAGTATAGACTAGAGGGTGGCAGGGAACAATACATCGCATTCATCGTAAGAATCAGCCGCAGACCATGACTTGTGACATATACAGGCATGCGATTCAAGCCTATATGCAGTTCGAGAAGGTTCAGGATGGGGGGAATTGCATCTGTTGGAGACATACCCAAAGGTATCGACAGGACGAAGTCGGAGGAGAGAGGGATATAATTCTTGCAGGTCATAGATCAGTAAGACGGACTTCAACCTACTTATGACGTGCTTTCCCTCAATCTTCATCGCCATCGAAGAAAACTCTCGGATACCGCAGCGAAAGCAAATCAAAAAAACTCCTGCAGATTTCTTTAGTGTGCAACTGGCTAAGTTTGGGTCACTAATATGAAAAAGGGATTCGGGCAATCGCTGCCTTTGCGGACGAAAAAACTGATGCCGCAAAGCAAAAAAAAATTGCCGAAGAATCGTAGGGGAGCTGCTCTGGACTCAAAGAACGGGACCATAATCAAAATACGAATAATTAGCTAGAACGAGGAGATTGAATTGCGCTATACAGGGAGCCCAACGGGAGAGGTGTGAATTGAGCTCATGGGTTCAACTGGTGAGTAAGATCTTGCCAAGACATCACAGTGCCGACGGATACTAAGAGGGTGATTACTTCAGAAGAGAAGCTAAGCGCATGGGGAACTGTGAAATTTAAGTTTGAAGAACTGAACTCCACTCAATGACGTATAATAGTAAAACCATTGTACCATCGGTGTATTGTGAAGAAGTCGAAAGAGAGGATCGGGATCATTATATAAATCGTTGAAGCAAACAGCGACGCAGCTGCCAAGGTCTCGTATTAGTGTAAGGGTAGTATAGATATGGCACTACCGGATGCGTGAAAGCTTCGGATGGGGCCTAAAAGTTTGAAAGCTCCCGACCTTACGCCAGGATGCATGAGAAAACAAATGAGCCGGACCTCGAGTACCCAGCATGGCTATCCAGGAGCGCCAATATTATGGCGCTGAAAGCATTATAGAAGCCACGAACTATAAGATGGAAGAAGGTTCGGATGACATGAACAGTGTAATAGGAGAGAATATAGTGCAACAGGAGACCATTGCAAGAAATGTGTGAGCGACGGTCCATTTTACCGGTGCAATGTCGAGGGAGGCTCATCATATACTCTTGTGAGATTTCATAAATACGCGGCAGAGGAAGATCGGATATGAAAAGGGTGGCGGCAATGGTTATAATTAAGGTCCCTGCGGTAAGAGAGACCTCGGGAACGATAAAACATTAATCCTCTCTCCTGAGTACCGCGGAAGGGGAGGTGCTGATGTTGGACTTTGAGAAAGCAGTCTGGTGAGGTGCAAACTCATTAAGCGCAGAAGTTGTGAACATTTGATTTAAAAGAGTGTGCTATGACCAGAAGCAAATCTTTTCCACAAGTTCAGCCAGAAGCTTAACAACACACCTTCTTGCAGCTCACCCGTGAATAAGGCCAATGGTTGATCACAAGGTACAGAGCTATGCCCTAGACGAGTGACAGAGAGGTGTATAGTTACTTGCTACTGCGGGCTAGCAAGACAATTCAAACTACACCCTAAAGAGATCAGATTATTCACGTGATAGGTCAATACGCGCGAGTAGGAAGAGTGAGAGATATTTGAAGGAAAGGTAATGACCCCTGGAAGCCGGTAGTACCGAGATAGCAAGCAACACACAGGGGTACTATTCTACGCAGTAGTGCAGCACAGTAGGAGCGACTGAGGCCAAGTTTTTCTTATAGCGTTGATGTGGAGGGATAGTGTCTGGGTGAAGGAAATGCTCTGGGTCTTGGTCCCAACGGCATAGGGGTGCACAATTGCCCTCATGGTGGGCTCTCTGGATTCGTAGACAAGGAATTATACCCTTTCTTTGGAGTCGTTTGCAACTAACGTGGGAAGTTGCGCAACCGATCGGTATCCAAAAAAGGTTGTTGGTCTAAAGAAAAAGTGCTGGACCACCCACCGACGAAGGAACACTGGACTTCAGAATGATCGCTGCAACGCAAAGGATATATCTCGTTGTCCTCCAGGAGCTCATAAAGGGTCGTGCTGCCAGCCTACCAGGATGAACGAAAGCCCGGCGCCTCGCATCAAGAGAGGCATTGGGTTGATTTTCATGGAGAGGGGCGTCAATCCTTGCGGAAAAATCCTGTAACAATCACTCGTAACGATACGGCGTGCGACCAAGGGCGACAAGCTCGCTTCACGTAAAGAGAGAGCAGCGGAGGCGAGTAAACAGCCGACGCCTGCCTGATAAACCTCCATAGACTGCAGAGTCAACTATGTCCCCACCACACACTTCATTCAAAAATAGAAAACCGAGACTTTACATATCTAGACGTGCGAATGCCTACGCTGGGAGCTAAATTGCGCGAGGAAATTACAATTGTAATGAGATGTTACCACTAAAAGTACAATTTCCCATGCTACGGGGCAGAGATTAATGAAAAACGCGAACTAAATTAGTCAGCACTGCAATTGAACTAGCACGCACACGTTTACAACGTGGTTTAATACCGTGTGCGGCGCAAAAGAACACCCCGGGGAATAATTACCAGACCTTTTTGGCCGTCTCCCATGTCGATTGTAGGTTGTACTCACCTTCGCTACAGTACCACTGTGGGCCAAATTTAACTCATGATTCCAGTGGTTTACTTCGTCCACCCTCTAGGAGGAAGAAACCTGCGAACCTCGTTGGGTATCTGCTCTACTCGCCGGCCATGTCTGGCGACCTCAGCGTGAGTATAAGTAGATACGATTCAAGTTGTACCCAAGGTGAGGGCGATGCGCCGCCAGAAATGTCGGAGAAACATGAAGCGCGATAGTTTTCGATGCATAATGTAGCGTGGCGTGGACTCACCGTTCCGGCACAAGACTGGATCAACAGAGTGACCTTAGGGGGCACGAAGACAGACATGTCCATTCGAAGGGACCAACCCATTATGATCGACAGCAGTCGTTCTGCACAAGGTTGTCACGACCGCCTCGGCGTCCGCTCCTCAAACACTTGTCTAACGCCGCACTTTGAGAGCTGGACCATGTCCATTCCTGCGTATGTCACCACGGGGCGCTACATCTGACCACATCCGATTGACCTTGCCGTATGAGATACAGTTGGGTTTTGGGAGCACTTGGTCTTCCTGGCCGCGGTGCTAGTCCATGAAGTCAAGGTGACATTCACCGCATTTAGTGTAGAGCATATCAAACGTTTCGTGTATGCCTAGCTTCACGTCACCGAAGAATGCAGCGCGGCGCCGGACGTTCGGTCTGCAGGCCGGCACACCGTAATTCAGTTCGTTCTTGTCATGAGAAGTCCCATTTCCGGCGAGATCCACTTGGAGATCAACGCTCGCACTGCGGCTCAGCCTCCGAAGAGGCCGTCGACAGTATTGGACCATAATCTACCGCTCTGTACCGCACAGGGCGTCCCCCAGGAGGCACACATGCCGTCAGCGAGCTGCAGACATGCCAAACATTGTGATCCGAACGACACGTTCCAGGGCTACAGTTCCTCCCTAATCGTAGTGCGTAATGATACAAGAGGATAATTGGCTTTATGACTGGCTTTGCTTGCTGAGGATGGTACCTGCCCTGCTTTCCGCAGTTGTACGCGCTGCCTACACTTGGAGATGGAAAATCTCTTTTCATCGCGGCGGCGGCGGATGCAGTGCTTCAAGAATCGATGATTGGAGTGGTGTACTGCCGTCCAGAATGTTGAGACAAAACTCATGTCCTGGACTGTGGTCCGCCGTATGTACCTTTGCATTTTGTCATAAGGGACGGAAATCGAGGGTAAATACGTGCAGATTTGACTAGACTCCGTCTGTGGTGACATATCGTGAGGTCACCTTCGAACCGCATTCTGTGGAAAACGACATGGTTTGTTTCCTGATGCTGCGCTTGCCGTTGGCCATATCTCATGCGACATATCTCGTCCATGAGGCCAGGGCCGATCTTTTATATGTGCTTTCAACAGCAGTTCGCCAGGATATTCGAACACAGCACTCCAGTAGAGATTGTTCGCATATTCGAGTGCGACTCGGATTCTACGAGACTTGCTGCCGCGGATTGCGATGATTAGTATGGTGTAGCGTATGCCCTATTCGATTCTAGGATACTCGTCGAAAAGGAAGAGCTGCGAGGGACGAATTTCAAATTGGCACATGAGATGTGCTCTTATAGAATGAGCAGTTCATCGTGGCTTTGAGAAATACCTGTTTTCAGCGCCCTTTCCGAAGCGCGCCTTCTACGGACAAGCTGTTCAATCCGGGTGGTCAGCTAACGACGGCTCTGGATGAGTATGTGGTCATAATGCCAATTTCGTGTGTGTTAGAGCTCGGCCTACTATTCCAAGACACCTCTGACGCCCTGTACCTTTACTATGCTTTTCCTCAGGGTTATGCGAATGTAGCTGAAACCTGACACACCCGTTTTCGAGTACCGCACACGGGTTAATCGTATTGTACTCCGTACGCTTTGCTGGTACGAATCAGGAAGTATTCTGGGCGTTGGGTCGTCCGGCCGCCTCGCAGTACATTATACGAGCAAACATTATGCCTAGCAGTAGTGATGTGCTCTGAAGTGCTAGTTTGAACTAACCTTCTTCATGGCTGATATCATACTTACCTCACGGGACCAGAACCTGTACTCCCCATGTAGATGGGGGCCAGATTAGGTGTGCGGAATTGATTTCGAGTTCCGGTCCCGAATATGGCTGGCTGTAGACCGTAGCCCCTTTCCGACAGGCGAACGTCCCGCGAGAGGTGGTGCTCTGTCGTCACGATTTTGTGGACTCCCATTTGAAGGTGGAAGGGCTGTGGCCGTCCAGTACCTATGTACTAAGTCTGGTAGTAAGAGAGGTGGTGGTCGCAAGGTATCTATGGTGATGTAAAAGATCATACAGCGTCCTCAGAAGCGCAGCTGTCCATGCGGCAGAGGTTTGTGATTCCTCATTGGTTCGGAAATTCATTCGTTATTGTCTTGAGAACGATCTCCTGGAGCCGCCTCCACCATTGGGCTATTGTCCAAATTTGGAACCGGTTCCAGTTTCCCTTTTTGTAGAGGCTATACAGATTGGGGTGCACGCAGCATGCAGTCGAGTTATAATAGCTCTTCAAGTCCTGACATGTGTACCATTGCAGTACTATCCTCCAGAAGCGAATCTGGTACCTCGCCGTGCCGCTCGAGATTTTGTTCACGTCTGTTATCTCCATTTTCAAGCGTCTTGTGTCAGCAGAGGTATACGAAGTTGGCCAGATCGGAGCGGGCCCGCGGCCACGCGCGCGAGTGGAATCCTGCCTTGTATCAGGCTTGGCCTTGCCGCAAGTTTCGTGAGGCACAAAGGAACAATTTCCCGGCTCTAACCGGAAAGAATTCTTTGAACAGTGCCGATGGGATGTGCTGTAAGGGCTGAGTTAGGTGAAGCACTGCTGGCTGCGAGCGACGCAAGAGCACAGACTCAATGAGGGGGTTGTTTTCCACTCTGTGATGGCGCGTGTTGTACCTCAACGTAAGTGTAGTCACGTACTGGTCTCACTCTTCGTGATATTCGGTAACGCAGTATTCGAGGGGGGGGGGGCAATTGTCCGGTTCAAACGTTTCACCTCATCGTTAGTCTGTTGGTGATGCGTCGTAGTATACACATTTACTATGACCATAGTGCTTCACGCTGCATGAAAGAAATCCGCCGTGAAGCGTTCCCCCTTGCCCGAAAGGGCAAAGAATAGTGGGCCTGACGCGAATACTCAGTTATGGCAGAATGCCGCCGCTACTGTGGTTGCTAAGGCGTTCCGCATCGCGATTAGTCGCGGTATCTGCGTGAACCTGTCTATGATTACCAATCGGTGGCTATACTCACTCGGAGCCCTACGGAATGGTCCAAGTTCGCCAACGCATAAAGTTCCAGGAGGTGCTCACCCCGAGAAGACCTTACAACTGTATGCAAGTTTAAGTATGTTGACATTCTCCCGAGCACAGATCGCAGATTCGGTCACTAGATTTTATATAACAAGGCTCGTTAAAAGTTAATAGGAGAATCTTATTACAGATTAGCACATTTTCATCCTGCCAACGTGTCCTGCGTTCGTCGGGTAGCGGTATCAGTGCGTAACATATTGGTGAATCGTGCTTGATACCACAATTGGACAGCGCCATCCAGAGTTGATAGTCTGGAGAGAATCACGGAGTCATCTTTCGTGAATGTGGACGCTGAGTTATTCTCGAACTCTGCTTGTCTTTCTTAACAGTATCTGTCGCCAGTCTTGCTCTCAAATTAGCTCGCGGAGGCCGAAGGTAGCGAGATGTGGTGCGTTCAAGGTCGCTATTGCGCCATGTGCAATCAATTACGCATCGCCGTGATCCGTCCATCGATTATACTCGTATATCGTGGCGCCTACAGAACTGCAACATGTGTCCCTGGACGGAATGAGGCTAGCATCGGCACTGAGAGATCGTCTGTAATATCATTCGTGATGCTCATTTTGAGCTCGGCCTCAACGTCAAAGTCGGCAAGGCGTAGACGCCATCATTCCGGTCGCACCTGAGCACCGCTTAAGTTGCATATCTACGGAGGGGAATCAGGGGCCCTAGTGACCGTCAAATAGGATCCCTCAAGGTATGGCCGCAGTACTGTAAGGTGCAACATTATTGCGCGATATTGTTTTTCCGACCCCGAATGGTTCCGTTCGGGTCAGTTCAGATTTCTACATCGATAGGTTCCTGGTCGTCATGCAGTGTTTCAGCGCTCCGGGAGCAGCGCCTGCCCAACTTGGTACGCGCTACTTTGGGTGTGGACGACAGAGAGCAGGCCCCTCGGACGTGCTTTCAATATCGTGGTGCTGGTCAACATCCCTTTTGGCCTTTCGTACGATTCGGGCTGTTTTCCATCAAGCGTGGGCAGGTCCCATGCCAATTCTTTCCTCTTCGGACCTGTGATATTTCAGGCAACTTTGGAGTACCCTTCCGAAAAATGTCTATATACGTGGCACAGTCCGACTAGCGATCGCGGTGTATCTGAGTCTTCGGTACTTTTGCCTTCTTTACGGGCGCAGAAATTGTCTGGGATACTTCAAGTAAGTTAAGTCCAATGATTTCGTCAATATGTTCTACTGAATTGGTGAATAATTTGCACTTCTTCAAGTTGACGGTCATCCCTGCATCCCCCAGGACAGTGCGTGTATGTATAATTTCGACGAAATGACAATGGGCTGAGGGAGAGAAAAAGGTGGTGTCGTCGATATAGAGTAGACAAAAGCAACACTGCTAATCAAAGTACAAACGTCGCACTGTTCATTAGAATGTCGCTGGTGCATTACACAACTCGAATAGCCTTCGGAGAAATGCGAAACTTTTAGAGGGACAATTGAAGGCCGCCTGGTTTTGATCTTCAGTAGAATCGGGGATCTGTTAGCTGTATCTGTTGCATTCCAGCGTCGAAATCAGTTCGGCATCGCCCCGTGAGAGCAGACATCCACCCATTCCCAAGATCGTTGCCGTGTCTTCCACCGAAATGGCATTGAGATCTCTATTGCTTACGCATAATCAGATAGTTTCGTCAGCCTTTGGGACCGAGACTACTCGACTCGCTGAATCGTACGCGGCAGGTTTAAGAGACTTCTCGGCGCGCATGTCTCTGATTTCATTGACCTCTGTCTTGCAGACTTGCAAGCCCGCCCACTCTGAATTCGCGTACACCGCCACCATTCTCGTTAGTATGGTGGTCAGATGCGCCGTAGTCTTCAACTCGCCTGAAGTGCCATGCCACATCTGTCCAAAAGTTGCACGAAGTGCTCGGATGTTCGACTGTCCACGTGTGTCCTGACGTGTAAGGTCTATGTTATTACATGTTTGAGCTTGGCCCGAGCCAAATATCTATGTCTTGATGAGCCCGGCCTCCCGGTTTCGTCACTCATGGTAAGCGTAGTTCAATCAGGATCAATGCTTCTATCCCATGTGTGACTACACACCCAGTCAAATCATTATTCTGAAGTCTGCAGAAATTTTTTTCACAGCTGGCGACGGGCACCAGAAAGGGCTAACGAGATCTTACGTTTGCGAAGCCATCCGAAAAGAGCGCTCTGTGCTTTTCACAGAACATACTCTCTGGCTCACACTCAGATTCTCCCCAGTCTTGGCAGCGTGCCCGCAACAGTGATTCAAACTCCGGATGACAACCGAGAGGCTTTTTCAAGCGGGTCTCGAGGTTGCTACAGAATTGGGTCTTGTCCATATCTGACGCGCCTCCGTCAAAGTTTGCACAAGATGTGTTCTTCATAGTGGATCTTGTCAGCATGAAAACCATCTCACAAATCGTCGAGGTCGCCCCGCGGTAAACCGGTCTGAGTCTGCTAGTCGGTAAACTAGCATCCCATTAAGACTTGAAGTCGTTCGTCCCCAGAAGCTACAATATCGGTTTGTCCAGGGTAAAAGCCTATCTCCACTGTAAGAGTTACTATCACGCCGAGACGTCACAACTTTCGACTTGCAACGACCAGGCTGGAGTGCACTGTAATCGAAACAGCGAGGTTCTGCGCATGGGCTGGCAGACCTGTGGGACGTACAAGACTTTGGCCTACGTTTGTCTCAAAAATGATCGTCATTTTTGACAGAGACTGGACCTCAGTTCATACTTTTACCATGAATGCGTGGTTTTGTGCACCCAGCCTGAGTGCAGTACTCACATGGTAGTAGGAGGTCAATTGTGACCTCGGAATCCCGTCCTATCTTCACAGGACCTGACGAGTGTTGCTAGGGAGAAGGAAATATCTTCGGGCATAAGAGCATGTTCTACATTTTCTGCCTGAGAAGGACCCAACCTTTCGGACCGTCCTTCCCGTCTGTGTTTGCGTGGCCGCCTCTGATGGGGAATTCTCTTTAAACACCAGATTGCGATGTGGTCAAAATGGCCCGCGTCGCGATTTATGCGCTGCGCCCTCTGTAGAGCTGAGCGCCTACTGATATTTTCATGTTGCGATGGCAAAGCAAGTTGCATTTGTATGGTACAGGTCTTCACCATTGCTTCGGATCTTTCCGCTGTTTTCCTGCTCGATCTTTTGCTCGTAGATCATTCGTGAAGGACGTATAAACGCGGGCTTTCCGGTTCTCTACAGCATATAAGAAGCACGGGTGCTCGTCGCTAAGTTTCTGGGGAATACTCCCGTCGGAAAGCCACTTCTTTACTCAACCACGGCGAAATGCCCCTCAGCAAGGCTTCCACCGAAGGTTCGACGTCGACACTACCGGAAGAACTCATCCACTGTGCTCACCTGGGAAATTCTATGGCCGTCATCATGCTGATACCTTCACACGATTGTCTGACCCGTCCGCATTGCGTATCACTAACATGGAGTACGCCACTAAAGCCAAAGTATTGGGGACTGAAGCGCAGTAGGATTCAAATCCCTCTCTCTTCGCATGGAAAACTGACTTTTGCCTCGCCAGCAGAGGCGCTGTGCAGGTCGATGGGATACGACGGGCCTTCGACAGCTGCTCGCGAACATACTTGATTTGACCATGTAAGTAAGCTCACTCGATGATATGTTGCATTATATCAAAGCTGTGCGGGCTGCGGTGCTGGTCACGGTCGGCAGCAGTGGTACGGTCCTTCGTCAGTCGTATAGCATACGACCACATATTCTCGGATGAATAATCCGCCTAATCAGCTATAGTTACCCAGGAGACGATTTCTGTAGTCAATCTCGCTGGCTGTGATGTCTTGGCGTGTTCCTGGATTATCGCGCTTCACCGCGTCAGTATCCGTATCCTTCAGGTGGATACGAAGCAGCAAACAAACAGCCTGAGGTCGTGACCCAATACCAGTTTTTGCTTTGTGCTTTACATCATAGACTGAGTTGCCACAGGCATGCCGAGCTTAACCCTTGAGAAAGGTCTACACGACTAAAAACGTGGTTCTACCCATATAACCCACTACTATTTCCGGCATTCTCAGACGTAGCTAAGAAGCTCAGGACCAGGACTGGGTCACACGCCCGGAAACGATTGCCGAACGTAGCGCTGAAATGCTTTATCAACGAGCCTGGGTGTTTCAGAGCCTATATATCAGTTCGGATGTGATAGGTACGTATCCAGTATGCCGTAAAGAATAGGTCTCGCACGAGCGGAGTACATGTAATGGTAAGGTCAACGAATATGGAAATGCTTCGGTTTCAACGTTACTGCGCTGACCTCCCGTTGCCTGTGGACACAAAAAAATCGTCGCTCCCAGAGCAAGACCTGTCCCCTCCCGTCCAGTTGGCGACCTATGATGCCGAGGTGCTATTCGAGTCACCCCAACAACTCCGATTCGTTTATTTCCGATGTGTTCCACGGCCGTTCGTTTTCTTCATGGTCCCATCTCCTGCTCCACTCTGCTCGTGTAGAGGAGAGCTTGGCCATTTTGGCGGATTTGATACTATTGATCGAGCCTTGACGAACCATGTTCCTACTGTTGGAGTCCAGGAAGGATTGAAGATATTGTTCGCATGTTGCCGTTACCGGGCTCACACAAGAGTCAGCTTCTTCTACGGTGCGCCCAAGGATGGTCGCCCCCATTTGGAGAGCGGGCTCATGCGGTTGGCATTTAAGGAGCTCCGCGACCAACTCTATGCTTTCACGAACCACTATTCTGCGTTCTGTGCGTATCGCGGACTCATCCTCTCACTTTGAGCGGTTTTTAAGGTTTCGCAACTGCCATCATCCCGAACACCCAGGCTTTCTGGCTTCTGCGGCAGTTCAGAACTAGCTGAGTGTGACTTTCGGACGCGGTCTCACAAGTTGAAGCCTCGCATGAAGAGCAACCCTCCCTACATGAACATACACGACGTCTATGGAACTAGTCCATGATGGGAACCCGCTACACTTCGACAGGAGCGCATCGCATATACTTGCTGGAAGCCTGAAAGAAAGCCCGTAGCTTAGTGCCGTGTCAGAGAGGAGCACAGGCGCGAAAGGTAGTACTCGATACTATGCGATGGCGACCCAATCTGAACTTCGCGCTCGCGAGACCGGCCTATTCACCCAGCACATTGTTCCGCCCGGGAAGGAAAAATGAGATAGATTTCGAGCAAAAGGAAAGCTCCCCGGAGGAGATAGTACCCGGGCAACACCCAAAGCATAGCCGTCTTACTCCACGCAGTAGTTTAGCAACATCGAGGGGGCTCGGGCCACGTTGTAGATGGTATGCCATTGGACTGATAGTACCCAGGTAAAGGGAATAGCATTGAGGGGTACTCTCATCAGTGCATGCAGGCAAGAAGGCTTTGGTGCCGCGCTTTCTAGTGGTGCAGGTCGGGGTGTATCATTTGCTCTTCGCGTCTTTCGCGAATATCGTCGAAATTTGTGCCCCTAATGGATTTCATACAAAAACTTCGTATTCTAAAGTGAAGGTACTGCATCACCAGCACCAGCAGGAGCACAGAACTCTGTGCCCATCACTATGCACGCGAAGGAAGTAGCCCGTAGTCGATTTGGAGTTCGAAGAATCGTGGGATCAAAGCAAACTAGGGTGGTCGGGAGCTGAGCGCGTCTCATGGAGAGATAAATGCGGTAGAATCTCACCTGCACCGGCGTTAAGTCTGGTGGCAAATCTCGAAACCTTCGCACGAAGCTAAACGGCGCCCCGACAAGGACGAGGAACCTGCTTGAAGGGAACAAGGAGCAGCAAGGGCAACTGAATATCTGACGCCCGGTGGTTAGACCGCCAAACAATCTACATTGGGACTTCCCGCTACCAGGGACTTCACTTTACAATCGGACTTAGTGCTGACGTACATATACGTGCGGAATTCTACGCTGATGGCTAATCCCGGCATGGAGATTACAGTTACCCCTAGTTCTTACAACTGAAATTATATCTCATTACGCCACCTGGCACGGAAAAATAACTTAATCAGATCAAATATACTAGAATCACAAATACATTAGCACGCACACGTGTGCAGCGTAGACTAGTACGGTCCGGTGGGCTGCGCAAACACACACACCGGCGTATCAGTGACATACACTGTCGGCCGTTTCCGATGGCTGTTGAATACAGATCACATTCTCGGAATGGTAGCTCTGTACATGAATTTTGAATCCTAGGGTCTACTCTACATTTGCCCGCATATGAGTCCAACTTATTTCATATGAGGTCAAACTTCGCCAGAGTAGTATCGAGCCAAGGATGCGCTCATTATTATTGTTCGTTGTTTTGCGTTATAGAATGCGGGGAGGTAAATTAAACGCACGAGTAGCATGTTCATTCCGTGTACTACATAATTCATGTTCCTTCGCGATGGTCATTTGGCCTCGTATGAGGCCGACGTTGACCTTTTATACGACAGAATCAAGTGCCAAATAGAGACTACTGCCTATTACAAATTGGATTATTCTTCATACGAGTTCAACTCTGACTGCATATAAGACGGGACCTTCAGCACACTGTAAAGCCGGTGCTCTGCTAAAATGTAGTAAGACAAGCTACTGCTACGGCCCGATAGCTACACTTAGGTATGGATCTGGTGCTGGCAAAGTTTACTCGTCCAGTATCACCGAGACTCCGATCGTCTGCGTATGTTAATGATGAAACGTTCGAAGAGCTAATGACTTAAATGATAGCTTTCTTGGAGTCGCAGCAAAACTAGAAATTCCCTGCAAGGTCATGGACAGAAAATGAATCATCGTGGTGAGCCACCCGATAGAGTGGGACATATCACATACTAGCTAAGATCGCCCGAATGTCGCAATTGTGATGGGTACGGCGGGTTTCCCAATACACTTATTCCTGCGCAGATACTGCAGGCCAATACTAACGGCTATATGCGAGGTGCAGTCGGCAGGAAAATGGCAACGGAAGAGTTTTATGACACCGGTAGCGTCCGTGACTCAGGCGTCTGCGTTCTCGGAAATGGATGCGGACCTCCACAGACTAAAGTACGAGGTATAGTAATACCTGCGGTCTACTACACACTTTGCAGCTCGCGGTCTAGTAATAGTGGACCGGGACGTCCACCTGGTGTAAATGCTCCGTCAGTATTACTAGTCGATATACTTCGGGCCGTGGAAGTCCAACATGCAGTTATTAGATGCCGCGTGCTGCGACGTGTGGAAGTCGTTTTATAGCTTCACTGCTCAACAACGGCATTTTTCCCTGTTCCGAATGCAGTTTCGCCGCATTCGGAACTGGGTAATGTGCAGCTGCGCAGCGTCTTTACCGAAACTAGATCGAACGCTTACTGCCCGTGGCGACCGTCAGGTCGCATTCTACTTCATTTCCGTACTGCTACATGAATAGCCCTTCTACATTATTTGGACGAATTTACGTTTGCACCATCATGCCCCACCATCATTCCCATACCGTCACCATCTCTGCCTCCAACAGGCTCGCATTCCCCGCATCGCACTTACAACCGAGCTCCTCGCCACCCTTGACCGACGCCTTCTTTTCCACACACCATTTCTTCCAGTTTGAATACCACATCTCACCATCACCAGCACTGCCTCACCCTCTCCACGTCTATCATCCCGCACTCCCCGCAACGCATCGAGCACAAAGCGCCCCGCGACTGTTGAACGACGCCTTCTATCCCGCCCACCATCCCTTCCAGTTTGTGTAGCACACCTCGCCCTAACCCGCGCTCCCTCAACCTCTCCACGTTCAACAGCCCGTACTCCGAGCGTCGCATCGAACATCGAACACCTCCTCACTGTAGCCGATGCCACCCGTCCTGCCCGCCTTCCCTTCCAGTTCGTACACCTTACTACACCACCGTCAGCATTGCCTCTCCCTGTCCACCTCCAATAGCTCGGACCACTCGCATCCCGTCGCCCACCACACGTCTTGCCGCTCTTCAACGACAACACCCATCCCTCCTTCCACCCCTCCTAGTATGCACACCACACCACACGATCACCCGCACTCCCTCACCCGCTCTCGCTCACCCTCTCCACTCCCAACAGCCCGCACTCCCCGCATAGCACCGCATACCACACGCCTGCCACTTCTCAACGACGCCACCCCTCCCACCCACCATCCCTTCCCGTTTGGACACCACACCCCGCCATCACCCGCACTCCGTCACCTTCTCCACCTCCAACAGCCCGCACTCCACGCATCGCTTCGCGCACTACATGTCTCGCCACTCTTCAGCGACGCCTACTATCACTCCCCGACCCTTCGCGCCTGTGCCGACACCGCTTTGAATACGGGATGCTTACCTGTGCCCGCCGTCGCATCACAAGGAGAAACTGGCGCTCATTACGTTCTCTTCACGACCCGGTACCTTTGCAGATTTTACGTGGTGGTATCCCGTGTCGCTGCGGTTTAAATACGGCCTCTGGAAAGTTCTTTGCGTTCCACATTTTCGCCACTGTGGCTTGAAAATACCCTAGACGCAACTACTCTCTACTGTACAAAATTTTAAAAGATTTTCAAGTAGGGATATGACAGTATCAGTTCTTTTCGACTTTCACCTCTCGTTGTAATACCCGTCAGCGAATGCTTAATATTTCCTTGTTGAAACAGTCAATAGCGTGCGTGTGTGGCGAGTTCCAGGCCATGTATTCCGTGTTGACCACTCCCGCGTGGACGAGACCCGCTGTAGGTTTCGTGAACCCGGGAGTGCTCGCGACCAGACCTATCGTTTTTATATTAGAGAAAACACGAAGACAACTCGACCCGTGGAAACCTTCCCAACTCTCCGTTCTCCTACTCCGCCCGCCACACCTTCTCCTTGCAGCCATCTTTGCCACCGCTCAATATATGCTCCAAATTCATGCACAGTGTCTACTCGTCTTCCGACGCGTATTCCCTTTCGAAACATGAGCAATAGTGTCACTGCCGACCACAAGGACCTGCCGAGCTCGTCCATATTTCTCCACAACGTTGACTCGCCCCAGAACCTCCTGTCCTCCACGGTGATAAAGCCCTTGCTGATGAGGATCCGGCGCCTCTGCTTCCCTTCCTCCCATTCCTGTGTCACCCTGATGCAGAATCACCCACAAGTAAGACCAACTTTCTCATATAATCTATCGTAGTTTCTCTTGGCGATGTAGAGAGGACTACCGGCTCCCGCACAGCTGACGAGATCATCTCTATCCTCAGGGATCCCGACCTCTCTCTGGCGTGGTTTCGAGACCGCTTTAGCTCCTCACAAGAGTGTCGCTCGATCTCACCCGTTGTTCTCGAGAAGGAGCCTCGCGATCAGAGCTTCCTTGCAACTCATGTGTTGAACCGTAGCGGGACGTCCTTCGCAAGTGCCAACTTCCGTGACTTCATCAAGATCCTGGGATAGCAAGTAGCGCAAGCAAACACAGTGTCTTGCTACCTCCGCACTTGTCATGACACCGCACAAAGCGACACGCATCTCTCCTCGCATTCTTTGCAGAATGACGACTACCAACGAGTTCGTCAAGACATCAAGGAAGGACTCATGTGTAGCGAGCTCGACTGTGTCATCTCGGACACCGGAACGCCGCGGACCGACTCGTTTGTACGTGTCATACAGATCTACACGGATGAATCCGCCACCACACTCAAGAACAGCGCCCTCGTTGCCTATCCCGTGCATATCACTGTCCTCACCTTCACTGCCGCTTTCCGCCCACGCTGCATAATGTCCCGGCACACCGTCGTTGGCTGTCTCCCAGTCCAGCTCTTCCCCACCGTGGACGACAGAGACTTCGACGTCTTTCCTCCTTCCTCGAGTACTTATGCACCAGACACCGAAACCTCCATAGTACACTCCGCCCTGTCCTCTCTGCTATCGCCTCTGTATGAAAAAGGCCTGGTAGGCTTTACATGCTCAGATGCCCACCATCGTCTCTGGAAGTGTCACCCAGACGTCACTACCTACTGTTGCGATATGCCCTACGCAAAGGACTTCATCAGCACTCGATCAAGCACAAAAACCAGCGAACTCTGCCACCGTTGCAAAGTACCATGAAATCTTCTCACTTCATGCGCCTCATTCCCGCCGCGCACCACGCAGTCTACCATCCATCTTCGCAGAAAATTGGCCGGCCTCAAGGCCGACGGCAGTCTTCTGGCATTGCCGGGCAGGCCGACTCAGGCTGGAGCTGCCACCGTACAGACGCAACAAATCCTGGCCTAGGCCCCCCCTGCGGAGGTTTCCCTCCGTTCTGGAAACATGCCCCCTCTTACCGCCCGATTCTCATCTCTACATGCACTCCATTTTCGGTTTCGAACCGCTGCACAAAATCCACCTTGGCATCTCTAAGCTGGTCAAGACCTGCGTATTTCTTAGGCTCGACTCCCTCGTCCTATTCACAGCGCAAGCTTCCGGCGCCAACAGTCGGAAACAGCTCAGAACCATCCGCACAGCTCTCGTTCGCGGAGCCAACACGGTTCTCGCCGCCATTCAGGGGGACTTCTACGTTTCCGGCCTACACGACGACTTGTGCACTTCGGAGAAAGGCACTCGTCTGAACGGACCCTACACAAACGAAGGAGTCCGCGCCATGGTGGAGGCCCAACTCTACAAATCCGCTGACATCGGCATTCCCATTATCGCAGGAATCATAGGCCTTTGCTGTGATGAAGCTGACTTCGCGCTCCGCGCATCTATTTACGCTCAGTACTAAGACATTCTAATACTCAGCTTGAGAACGAGACTAGAAAAGCACTGGTGCTTTGCCGAGGTTCACAACCTACAGGACCGTGTCAATAAGTTTAAAGCCTCCATGGTCCACATCTTTGGTGACCACCACCCTAGCAGGCTCAAAACCCTCGAGTTTCATCTCCTCACCTACCTTGTAGATGATATCCGCAATTTTGGAGGCCTACAACATCTAGATGCCGGTGTTTACGAACAAGCTGACACTGCATTCAAGTAAGACTACCTCCGAACCTTGAAGCGAAAGACCACAGCCATGGAGACAACCGTCCGCCAAATCCAGGACTCCGAGAACCTCGCTGCCGGCCGAACTCTAGTCGGCTCTGTCTCCGAATTGCGTCGCCTCAGAACCCTGCACAAGAATCTAAAAGATAGGCACGGGGCGCGTCTTGTCAGAGAACGCTTCAGAATGTACCTCCGCGAACTTCCTCACTTGGGAACCCTCGCCATGCCGCTTCTCGGAAACGAAGAAGGCCACCTAACCACCGCCATGCTCCAATCAGTACGTGGAGATGCCCCCGACGTCTGCATCGCTTTTCTTGTCCAGCTTGGTGACCAGGGCACCACTGTGCTCCTGCACCTTGTCCGCACCGACCTTCTCGAGCAGCATTCGATCCACACATGTGACACTCTCCAAATCACTATCATCAGAAGCGGTTACGTTCACGGTGGCTTTTGTCCTTCCGTCAACGACTTTGGTCCCGATCTGAATGGCATTCGACTCGACTCAATGTAGAAACATGTCATTCAGCGCGTTCATGCAAATGGCACCTTCGGCTCGACGAATCGGCAGCGGTTCAGCTTCGTGCCTCTGGCCACTAACGACAAAGAACACACAGACGCTGTATGGATGGCCCAGGTTCTGTCTCTCGTCCGTATACATGGCCGTGAGCCACTGCAAACTACCGAGTATGCCTTCGTTCGATACATTGATTGTAATGCACCAGTCGACGCTATTGCTGACACTCTGTAATGCATTTGCTCGCGGTGGTCTACAGATGAAAACGTAAATCGCACTGAATATTCCGTCGCGCTTCCAAAGGTGCAGCGACGAGGGCGTCAATCTTGTGCTTCTCCCTGGTTTGGCCTGTGCAAGACCTCTGCTATCACTGAGACAGCTCATGTGGTGCTGTCAAAATTCCACATCCCCCTTTTCCCTCCTCAGCTCCGCTGGCTCTACAATTGCTTCGATATGAAGAGGATCCATAGAGACCCTGACGCACGGCCGATCCTACCTGCGCCCTCCGCTCCAGTGAACACACCTTTCTCTATGCACTAGATTTAAATAAACGAGAATACTACGATCCGTTTAGTGAGCTACCAATATACAAGTACGGTCTCGTTTGTTCTCTTTCTTCTGTGCGTCGACATTTACTTGTCCCGTGCTCCCACAACAGCGCGCCGGGGAGAATCCATAGTTGTGGCGGGAATCTGTGTCAGGCCAGACGCGCCATTCCAAAATTCATACGGTCCCTCGGTTGAGTCTGGACGGGCGACGTAGCAATCGACAACACCGCCAAGCATACCGGGGATGTGGTCTGGAAACCACATCTTCCGCACCGCCACATGAAATTTGGTCCCTGAACCCACCTTCACCATATTTGTGGCTAATCCAGGGGCGCGTCCTAAGTAATACTCGCCTTCTTCATCCCCAGATCGTTCCCCCTGTTCATTGACCAACTCCTACGATGCCCTGTGAGCCGTAGAACCGTACCGAATCATCTCCCGCGGAGTGATACGGCATATAACGCTGCAAACGCTACATAGTACCTGCGTGGGTGCCATGGAGGGGTACTTCGAAAACGTCAGGCTGTAAGTGTGTCGGGGCGGGCGGCCACGGCCCTCAGCATGCTGCATGGAGGATAGCACTGTTACCAGCCAGCCCTCCAGGCGTGCTAGTTGCATGATAGAGCTGTACGCGGAAGTCACATCCTGTTGAGCTTGGTACCCTCAGAACTCGTAAAGAACATATCTCTCCAACGAGTTCCCAAACTGTACATTACCCTCCTAAAGATCACACGCTTAGTTCGGTACAGAGTAATCACCGTATGCTAGATTCCCGACCTTGCTGAGTTGCCACCATGAGCAGTCCGGAGTCCCTTGTTCCCATTCTGAACTCATCACCTTCACCTGCGCATCAAGTGCCTGAGGTGAGCGCTTTGCCCGCTCGCTGTCCGACACAAACGTCCGCTACCTGAAGTAGAAATACCGAAGGCATTGGAACAGCTTGTCCCTAGCGTTTCTCTTCCCCGTGCTCATCACGTCAGAGCTTGTCTGCCTCAGCCGTGCACATAGATCATAGTCTGTTGAAACAGCCTCCTCGCACTCGCGACGGAATTGAGCGTCTAAGAGCAAGGATGACCAGTCCCTGGTGCCAAGCGCTGTATGCACCATTTCAACCAGAGCCGTCGCCTCATCGTAGTAGGAGCGAGTATAGTTTTCCTCCCAATTGGTCCGAACCATCGGTGGAATCGGCACGACACCCTCCAGGCCGTCCGCAGAAAGCTCCCACGCCACGCACGACACAATGCGACCCGCCCAGTTCCGGACTAGAATTGCACTCGTTCAGTCGAGCTCAGCAATTTCGCGGTAGCACCCTTGCCGAACCTGCATCTCGATGGTCTTGGCAACACGCATGAACTTTGCCTTCACTTGTGTCATACGCTTGCTACTCTGACCACGTCCAGCTCCGGCACGCGGTGTAGCATGCTGGGTGCCACCAGAAATCCCGCCTGTCACGCGAAGGTTCTCGTTCTCCTGCGTGAAATCATTGAGTACGGCTTGTAGTCGCAGAGCCTCGGAAAGCGTTGCGTTAGTCGTGACCCAGTCTCAAGAAGCTCGTGATCGGCCTGCCGTACTTTCTCCTTGTAGTCGTTGATCTCTGTCTTCAGACCAGCAATCTCCTGTTCCTACGCCCCGACCTTGTTCGTCTGCTCAGCAAGCATCGTTTGTAGCTCTTCCATGCGGTCTCAATGAATCGATTGTGAGCGAGCTACAGCGGAAGTCCCAGCCCTTGTCCGGGACGGCATGGGCGGAGGTGGAGACTAAAACGGTCTCACCCCCTATGCATCAGGAGGACGTAGGGTCCCACGATGAGTTCCCCGTACTCCACAGGTGTTGTGAGACCGCACAGGGCCGGCAACACAGGGCGTGTGGACGCGCGGAGCGGACGCGATGCCGGCCAAGACGGTGAACCTGGCTGTGCTCGAGCTGCAGTCAGATTGAATAGACGCACGACAAGAAGGCATCTGGTTGGTAATACGCACTGGTGGAACTGCCAGTTTTATAGTAGCACTGTGAGTCGCCAGAACAGTGGCACCATCGACCGGTTCACCTTTTGGACCGAACGGAGACGGTGACGACGTTGTCTGGGGGCGCACAACCCCCGTTAATCTGCCCGCCGGGTGGGGCTGAGCAGCATCAACCTCGTCGTTCGCTGCAGTTAGAGCGATAGGCGCAGCCGAGATACGATCTACTCCCTCCTGCTGCTCATGAGTGCGCTTGCGAAATCGTTGGATCGGAACAGGCCTTCTCGTCCGTCTAGACGGCGGAGCCATCGATGTGAAGCTGCGCTACACGTAGGACAAAACAGACGGAGGCTCGTTGACAAGAAGAAGTTCGAAAATTACGTCGCAAATGGTGTGAACTGGGCAGTGTAAGTGCCAACTAGCGGCTAAAAATGATACTGGGGCCCTTGTAAAGTCATGCATACGCGGAGAGTGCCTGCCGACGTTTGAAGTGTCGTAGACGTCAACAGGAGGACCGGAAGCAGGGGCTGAGGGCCCGCAAATGGGCATTCCAGAAAGCAACGAAAATCTAGACTACGGGGGTGTCACTAGTGACAGGGGCTGAATTCTGCACAAGTGACAGTATATGGGCATATGGATGTTATTTTTCAAACTAAATTCTACACATCCATCTGCTTATGTGTTCTGGTATGTGTAGATCTCAGCACCTGTCGTCAGTGACACCCTCCTCGTCGAACTTTTGAATACTTCTCAAACTTTCTTTTTTGTGGTATGGCGGCCCCAGAGTCGCCGACTTTTCTGGGTGTTCTTTCTTAGAGCTGAAGCTAAGTCTTTCTTAGCTGCTATAGTGTGGCCTGCTCGCCCGGAACTGGCTTTCAAACCGCTATGCAGGTTTTCAGTTTGTCGACCCACACGCTACTTTGGAAGTTCCTACGACGTACTTAGAAGCTAATCTCATCCCCGTAGTTTGTGAACAGCTCCTCGCGCTTCAAAACCTTACGCGTCCCGCGGACTGGAACCTCGTCCAGTGAGTGTAGAGCTCTCTGCGACAGTTCCCTTCGACCCTCGTAAAACTTCACGCTCGTGTCTCGCGCTCTAGTAGTACCTCTATTTCGCTCCTCGTCATCCCAAGGACAGTACCGGGCGCCATTCACGAACCCGCATACACAAGGTGGCTCCGGTACGATGTACACCGTATGCCTCGGAGCTGCACTGGACTCCGCCTGCGTTTCGACGAGAAAAGCTACTCGGTTGAAACGTTTTTTGTCTACCACCAAAATTGCACCTCCGTAGATCTTCATTTACTCCCGGGTGCGCTCTCGCAAGTCTGCGTACAGGAACTTCGCATCGAAGAGGAGGATCGTCTCTCCTACCGCAAAGACCCGGTCCGCAAACACCCCGAGTCCCACACGACCGGACTTCACCGTTGACGTACGCACCGCCACACACCTCGCCATCGCTTCCACTGCCTGTATTGTTAGCAGGACTCGCGTCTCCAGCGGGCCGTGGTACCTCGCCGGCATGTTGTCCACCAACGCCCGTGAATAGCACAGAGAAAGCACGGGATCCACGGCGTAGTTCGAAATAAACCGGCCGATGTAGTCTGGTAGACATTGATACCGGCGACATCCAGCAGGAGCATCCGCAGGGCTCCTCCTCCTCCTGGGACACACATTCCGTTTCACGCCTGCCAAGTACCTTGTGGCAAGCTCCACAGCCCGCAGAGAGCCACCAATGTCGCACGCGGTGCTCACAACGCTATCGCAAAACGCCCTGACCAAGCTCGGTAGAGCTTGACTAACGCAGACGTCATCCTTGTCGCACCCCACGAAACGGCGCTGTCCAGAAAGCCCTAGGCATGGTTTTGCAGTCGCGCGAGTACCACTGAACAAGTCCACCATAAAGGTCCCCCGGTGTAGAATACTGCAACACCAGCTCGCTCATGTGCTTGATGCTTTTCTGCTCAGGTCGAAGCATCTTCATGCAACTCCCTTCCTCAGCTCTTTTAAGCACCTCTCCGGACTCCAGCCGCTGGACTCCATCCTTACAGCTCGTCCAGACTGCGTGCGAAGACTGCACACATCGGTTGCTTCGGTTGCATACCCTGGCGAACTGCACTTCAAGCGGCACATGCCTCCGCCAGAAGTGAACAGGCCATGGCGTGACTGAGGCGTGGCCACATCCTTTCATACTGGTGTTTTGTGTTTAGTGACCTCGAGCTATGACTTCGGCCATCGGCTGGTCCTTCACGTTAAACACGAAATCCTTCTGCCGCCTCCCCTTTGACGCACGGGCCCCGTCACTCACCTCGTAGTACACCACTCGGCTGTAACGCTTGAGGCGCGAAAGCCGAATGCCGTACTGTAGACCGCTACAGACAATGATTGCGTGTCTGCTTTTAGCAAGCAGGGCGTCGAATATTGGGATTGAGGCTTCCACGCCCTTCTGTGTGAAGACATTATGAGCGAAGTTGTCCGCACCCAGCTCGCTTCTGGTGTTGAACTGAGGGTCCGTCAACGGCAGCTGAACCTCACCCTCCAGGCACTCACACGAGTCGTCACCATGATGATCGGGGAGGGCGTGGAAAGCGCAGCTGCTGACGCGGCAGTCAGACTTCATCACGCCGAGTATCGCCGCAGGGAGGTAACTGGATGGACTTTCCTCGGACAGCAACTCTGCCGACACCGCTTCCGGTGGTTAAGACGGGCTAATACGATTGGCTCGTTCTGGTGCTTCACGAAGGGGGCCGTTCGGCTCCAGCGCTGATGGGTTAAGAGTGGACTGGAAAGCCTCACTAGCTTGCCGCGTACGACTGTGTGCAACCATATCCCGTACTTCGTTGTCGCTACCCTGGAGGTTCAGCTCCATGTACTCTTTCAGCCGGGGACACCAAGAATGAGGAGGATACGCGGATAGTCCCACACTTTGCGTGATGCTCGACAGTGTCACCGGCCGACGGCCCAGGGGTCTTGCGCATTCCAAATCGGCATCCCACAGCTCCAAGTCCACCTCGAGACCCTCTGAACAGGCACCTTCATCTCCAGGTGCGTCACGCTGAAGCGGAAAGGTCTCCAGGGTATCGCAGCTGAAGTCGGTAGAGAGCCTCGGCAAGTGGTCATCGCGCGACTAGAACCGGTCCAGATACGGCCAGTTGCTACAGTGCTTGACATAGTACAAACTTTGTTTGTAACGATGGCCCGCAAGCTCGACGGGAACAGATTGGTAACCGCCCGCATGACAGCATCCTTCTCAGTATTCTGGCCCCAATGTACCATACTGCTCGTGATCTCCTCCACACTTTCTACCACATTCCCTTGCAGCGTGGTCTCCTGCGTGATGATTAGGAAGGTATAAGCGGGTGACTTCAAAGCCACATGGTGTTGAACGCGCGGAAGAAGTAGAACGTACGGTCAGACTAACGCCCGGCTCTCCAACACTCCCTCTGCCTTCGCCAGCTTCGTCCATCCCAGAATTAGCAGTTGCACAGCAAAGACGAGACGATTTCCGGTTTGATATATCTTCTTCAAAAACAAATACGTGTGTACTGTCGCGCCTCTCGTCGCATACGCTGATCGCGTGGAAGAACATCAGAACCTAGAAGGTTCTGGGGCGGCCAAAAAAAGATGTTCCTGATCGAAATACTTCCCGAACCTTCCTCACATTAGAGGGAATGAACTTAGTGCCAACAAGAAGGGACACCCCGCAGTTCTTCTCGCTCTGGGCCGCTTCCAAGATCCCCCGAATCCTCTTGTCTTCTCGGGTCAGCAGCACGATTGACAGCGCTGAACGCACTATCTGCTTCATGTGGTCGCTGCCCAACTCGCGAGAGATCGGGTGGTCGCTCTCGGTAGAAGTGCGGAATTCGGCGCCAGGGTTGCGGTCTTTCCTCTTCACGGAGGCAATCTCCTTGATCGCCATTCAGGTCTCGTCGTCTGCTGCGATGACAAAGTGCAGGAAGGCCGACATGTGGAATTTCGTGACGTCATGGTCTACGATACCTCGGATGAGGAAAGAACGGCAAAGAAGACAGGAAAGCACACGCCTGGCGTCCTGGGCCGGCTTAGTTCAGTCAGCGCCATGGTGACAGTGCGGTGGGGAAAGAAATAGGGAAAGAAGCCCAGGAATGATAGGGATGTAAGGAGGGAGGAGCAGAGCGTCACAAGTGAAGTCAGGAAAGACATGTCGATAGAAGTACAGAGAGGAGAGACGTAGACGAAGTATGGAAATCAGGAAGGACCGCGTCGATATATCGGTATCGCGGGCGTGTGGGGTGTCGTGCTGTGGGAGCAGATTTGTACCATTTGTATTGAGGACGGAGAGGACAGCGGCTGGGAACACGACATGTTCACACACGCTCACGTCTCTCTTCTCTAAGAGCAGCCAAGAGCAGTGCCGCCCCTCTCACGAAACTTGGAAGTATAAATAGAGTCGTTGGGATGCGGGGGGTGACACAAGTGACAAGGGCTAAGATCTACACATGTGAAAACACATGGGCAGATCGATGTGTGAAATTTAATCCGAAAAACAGCATCCATCTGCCCCTGTATTTTCACATTTGCAGATCTCGACCACTGTTATTAATGCGACACCATCGATCTTATAGATTACATACTTTTCAAACTTGCAATGCAGCTACTGTGGCCTGATCAGAATTGCTTCTTTTCGGGCGCGACGATAATTGCCGCCAACCGTGCCCGTTCAATCCCCTGTTTCTCTCGTGTCCATATCCCTCCTGCGCTATCACCTTCTTCTCTGAGTCATTCCACTCCCTACGGTCACCCGTCCCCCCTCCCCCGCACATGGATTCTTTCTCATCTTCTCCGCCTTCCCATCCTACAATCCCTCCTCCTTCATTCCCATTCTTGATCCTTGCTCACAAATGACGTACTTCTGAGCTGACCAATAAACATTCACTCACGACCAGCGCCCACGCGTCGCTCATGTCGCCCACCGATCCGCAGCCTGGGGTACAATCGGTGACGTAATTGCAGCCGGCGACGACGGGGGAGGAGTTCCGGGCCGAAGCGTGCATGCAGCCCTCGCCATCGGAGTCTCCACCACGTCAACGACTGCGCCGGGACGCCTCCGGCCAGGCTAGCTCTTCGTCCGACCATTCTCTGGCACTAGCGAGCTTAGACGGTGAGGACTCCGATGTTGTTGCCGTCGAGGTCGTGAAGCAGCCGGTGTCGTGTCAGGCTGTCTCAAAGGCCGATTTCAACTCCACCGAGGTCTACGTACATATTTCGCAGACCATACAGCCGCAGGACGTTCTTCGAGAAAGCACGGACGCCAGCATCGACGGCCTATAGGCCAGTATGGTTGAGCGCGGCTACAAGTACGACCTTGGTGTCATGGCGGTCACAGTGCGACGGTGCGAGAATCCCTCCATACCGGATATCGCTGAGGAGTCCCTCAAGCACGGCACGATGCTGGACGGAGAGGTGAAGTGTGCTATGATGGACGGCCTTCATCGCTTCCAGTCTGTCCTTAGCCTGAACGCGGGAAAGGACGGCACGGCATAGGCTCGCAAGCGCCTCCACGTGCGTCTTGTCCGCTGAAAGGATGTACGGAACATGACGGACGTGGAAATCGTGTCCGACGCGTCCCAGCAGAACACCTTCGCCGGACTAGTCCGCCTCCACAAGTCGTTCTTCCACTACCCTCTGAGTTTCATTCACTCCATGTAGGCTTTCGCCGCGGAGAACGACATGGACCCACTGGCGTTGAATCAGAAGGGAACTGGAGGAGCAAGGATGAATGCCATTCTGCTCCCAGCAACCGGACCGTCTGCCTACCGCCGGTACGTACGAGTAGCGAACATTTTCCTCCCAGACTCAGGCCTCGTGAATATGCAGCCCGACCTGATCATCGCCACCTCGACCTCTACGAATCTCGGCATCACTCACCTTGATGACCGGCATCTTTGGTCAGAAAGCTGTCAGGTCGTAGCTCTCTCGACGTCTTCCGCGTCGTGGTTCATCAACAACGCAGACCGCGACGGAAAGTTTGAATCTGAAGCTTTCTACGCCTGCGCGCGCCAGCTTCGCCAGCTTCACCAAGTCCGCCTACATCTATTTGAGAAGTATCGCAAGTGGAAAAGCCTGAGCTGTAACGACTTTCTGGTGAATGAGATTGCTCAGTCTAAACTTCTCAGAATTTTTGTGAAAGAAATTTATCTCAACCAGATACGGCTCTTCTCCTAGAAAGACAACGACTCTACAGAAGATATGGAGAAGGGCAAGAGGGCCCAAGCTACGCGCTTCGCGAATAAAGTAACTGAGCACTTTGCTTCGGGGCCCAGCATGCACACCGCCCCGGCTCGCGTGACGACCGCAACTTTTGTGCCTTCTACACGCCGCTCTGCCTGTCGTGCTCGTTCTTCACGCGCAACTACAGTCGAGCCTGCAGTCCCTACGCGGAAGGTCCCAGGAGTAAGGACCGCGACAAAAGCGCTTGCCAGGGAGACAACGGCTGCACCCTCCTCACGGTCAACTCCTCGACTTGTGGAGGTTGCGTGGTCGGGGATATCTGGTGGAGTGAAAAAGGCAGTGGGACAGTCGAGACGATGGGTCGCCGAAAAGACCAAGGCGGCCCAGTAGGTCACGTGCCAACGTGAAAGTACCCCGAAAATGTTCGACGACGAGGTCCCGAGCCAGATGCCGGTCGGCGCTGCGGACAAGACCCCGTTGTTCGAAAAAGCACCCGACGCTTTGGAAAATGTGGCGTTCAGCTGGCCCGACGGATGACGAAGAAGAGAAGTTGCGCCCTGTTGTGTCCTCGTAGGGGAGTATATTCCTTGAGGCGTGATTATACTGTGATACTGCTGCGAAGATCTCTCCAAGGGTAGCTGCCAGTACGCACTGACAAAGTCAAGTGTTGCGAAACAGTCGCTGCCCTTAAAGACACAAATTCCTGAGTCTATATGGGGCATTGGCCATGATGAACTTATAGCAGCGGCAGTAATTGGTCTAAGATCGACCGTCATTCTGAATTTTGCCTTCGGGTCTTTGGGAACAAGCAGAGGAGCAGCAGCTCACTGCCCACTCGCGTTCTTGTACATAAAACCCATGCGTTCAAGTTCATCTATGTATCGGTTCAGGAAGTCTCGCTGGTCGGACTTATACCTTCTAGCCTTTGCAATAGCTGGTTTAACGTTCGGCTTTAGTACCACTTTCATAGGCTCCACTCTGGCGGCGGCTATTTTACCGAGCCTTATACGGAATACATCCACAAATTCTCGCAACAGACTTATCAATTGTGTGTGCCCACAGACCGAGGTTCCTGACGATTTAGCTTCTTCAGCTCTGAGCTCAATTGAGGCCTGTGCCTCGCCAGGTTTATCCTCTCACAGATCAATGTAGACATCCTCGTCATGTGAAGCACCATCATCGCCATTCTGGCTGTGATAGACTCCAGAGTCTCTCATTATCTTAGCGATAGTACCGTCTCGAAGATGGTTGGGCCTGGTCAATATATCCGGTATATTCACAATACCGTTGTGCCTATTACATGCTGCTTCTAGAATGTCCCTGGTGTTTAGTCCTAACGCCTCAAGCACAGGCCGCCAAATCAGGACATGCGCTGCCGGCTGCTCGCTTACGGCCCAAGTGAGGTTTCGTAACATGAGCGTAGTCCCATGGCGTATGTGCAACTCAACATCTGTCCTCACAGTTTGTTTGCATAGCACTTTTGCAGTACCATCTATTCCAGCCGCTTCTACTGCCAGATTGTACTCAATAGGCTGAGAAAGAGTCTCGATGTGCATAGTGGTCCTACTGTGCTTGGGCTTTTTGAAAACGTCCGGAGGCATTAGTTTGTCATCTGCTCCATTATCTGACAGCACCACCACTTCTACTGCCCCGCCGAATATTGCAGTAAACAATGTGGACTGGTTCTCGTGCTGATATTGGACAGTACCCATTGTCTTTATCACTTTGTGACGCTTGATTCCTTTCTGAGACTTTTCCTTTCTCCACTCCGAAAGTAGTGTATTTCGCAAGTCGCCATTATCCCTCAACACTGGACAATCTTTGACATAATGATGAACGCCTTTCTTCTTGCAAGTTGGATGCAGCCACAACGGAAATGGACGATCAAGTTTGTCACTTGCTTTGTCCTCATCCCTGTGTTTGTATTTCCGCTTAATTTTAGCAACTTTTGACTTCTCTCCATGCTCAGTAACCAGCAATACATTGTCTTCTTTGGGCTTAGTGGGTCGTCGCGAAGTAGTTCTTTCAACTACACAGGCAACTTTGACGGCCACACTTGTAAACGATCTGAAGTTCTTTTTTCGAAGACCCTTAGCATCTTGCTCATCACACTCATCTTGAATCATGTCCTTCAATAAGGGAGGCTTGAGCCTTTCAAAAATGTGCCCTATCGCAAGTTTATGGCACTCCACCGTAATAGATGAGTACCCAGCCGATTCTAGAGCTCGCTTGTAGTCAAGCAGAAGCGTATCGGTTCTTGGTTCCGCGCCTGGAATATTCATTTTCATATGAACACCTTTTACATCTTTCTCAACGTCAGAAAGGTTCACATCCCCTTCATCTCTAGCTTTTCGACGCTTGATGCAATCAATGACATCTTGGTCCGTGATGTCCGCAACTTTGTCTCGATGTATGTACTGTCTATCAATGAAAAGTTCGAAAACATCGTAGTCAACAGAAGTCACGTATGAGGCAAGCTGAATTTTTACTCCAGGCTCTTTGTTTTTCTCAGTGACCTCCCTTTCATAACGCTCTCGTGCTGTTAAAAACTTCAAGAAGTCGAGAAACGTAACGTCTTGGAGTTTTGGCGCCTTGATAGTCTTGACAATAGTCTGATTTCTTGTAGGGAGTGAAGGCGGACCAATATCCTGAATGCGCCTTGCTTGCGGTAGATGTTCCTCCATAGTACTACTTCTGTAGCACCCAAAACGTTGTTCTCGCGACAGATATATCTGTGCCAAATTTTGGGAGTGCTCTACAGAAGGTACTTCGCACAGCCGGGTTCTCCCGATGTCCGATGCCTTTAGTCTCTACAGGACTGTAGAGTCAGGTACTTATACCATAAAGAAAATGCTCGGGTGTGTTCTAGCAGTAGTTCCTAGAATTACAGAGTTCTAGTGGTATGCGACCTGTTTGTCAGTAGAATGCTTGGGAGTATAAGGCGGCTTCAGGGCGCACCAGCTC
Source organism: Endocladia muricata (assembly GCA_032356245.1). Taxonomy (NCBI): domain Eukaryota; phylum Rhodophyta; class Florideophyceae; order Gigartinales; family Endocladiaceae; genus Endocladia; species Endocladia muricata. The sequence goes on from JAUKWC010037165.1 coordinate 54,713, forward strand.
GCCAA
>JAUKWC010037166.1:0-14806 GCA_032356245.1 Endocladia muricata
TGGCCGATCACATTGTCGATCTGCTGCTGGACGTGGCCGCATCTGGCGTCAACCTAGTCGAGCGAGAAGGCATCAGCGCGTCGCACCCATCTCGCTTTTTGCTCATTGGTACGATGAATCCCGAAGAAGGAGATCTGCGGCCCCAACTGCTTGATCGCTTTGGGTTAACCGTCGAGGTAGTGGGTCCACGCGTGGCTGCGGTGCGTGCCGAAGTGGTGCGGCGGCGCATTGCCTTTGAGCATGATCCCGCTGATTTTGTGCAGCAATACATCGAAGACGAGCGGGCGTTAGCAAACCAAATCGAGGTCGCCAAAGCGGGGCTTGATCGAGTGCTTGTGCCGGATACGATGCTAGATTTGATGACTCACATCTGTATCGGCAGCGAAGTGGATGGTCTGCGGGCTGACATCACCATGTATAAAACGGCCTCAACATTGGCCGCATGGGACGGTCGTTTCGAGGTGATTGTCGACGATGTGCGGCAGGCGGCGCGCTTTGTTTTGCCGCATCGACGGCGGCGTCAGCCTTTCGAAGAGCCTGGGCTGGATGAAGAACAGTTGGAAAATTTGATCGATCAACACACCCCGCGCGACGACACGGAATCCGGCCGCACCGATTCTGCGCGCCAACCGCATGAGGGTTCTGGGCAGGACCGTGACGCGGAATCGGGCGATACATCTGCGGAGGGTGAGTGAGGTTGATCGGACAGGTGATACGGACGAGGCGGGTGATTCGGGTGATTCGGGTGATGTAGGTGATGCAGGTGATGCAGGTGATGCAGGTGGAAAAAGTGGTGAGCCTGCTGCGGATGAGACTTTTGCGCCAAGCGGATCGTTTGCTGTAGCGAGTTTGATGCCACCCACGATAACGAGTGCGAGTCAGAGCAGAAATCGGAAGAAGAGACCGCGTTTGGCCTCTGCTGGTCGCGGCCACCGAGCTGATGCCGTTGAGAGCGATTATGGCCCGTGCGTTGGGGTGGCAAAACCAGTGGATTCGGCGCGTGATATTGCGCTGGCAGGAACGCTGCGGGCGGCTGCGCTGCGGCAAGCTGCTTCATTTTCTCAAAAAAATTTTTCAATCCAGCCGAGCGATCTGCGGGTGAAGGCGCGGCGGGCGCGGCGCGGTAATTTGTTGCTTTTTGTGGTCGATTCGTCGGGGTCGATGGGCGCACGCAAGCGCATGAGTTTGGTGAAGGGCGTGATGATGACGCTGCTGCTGGATGCGTATCAGAAGCGCGATTTGGTTGGGCTGATTTCGTTCCGTGGTGCGGGCGCGCGTTTGCTGGTTCCGCCAACTAATTCGGTGGATGTGGCGGAGCGACAGTTGCGGCATTTGCCTACGGGTGGGCGCACGCCGCTGGGCGATGGTTTGCTGCTGGCGGCGCAGACGCTAGAGCGATATGCGCTGCGCGATGTGGCTCTTACTTCGATGGTTGTGCTGATTACGGATGGGCGCTCGAATGTGGGGATCGATCCGCTGGTTGCGAATGGGCGGCTGTTGGGGCAGGGGGTTCCACTGCTGGTGATCGATAGTGAACAGGGCTATGTGCGCATGGGCGCGGCGGCGCAGTTGGCGCGGGGGTTGGGCGCTCGGTATCTGTCGATTGACGGGCTGCAAGAACATGCACAGGATGGGCAGCGGTTGCGCAGCTATCTGCGATTTTAGGGTGCTATGCTTGTTTAGAATGAGAGCTGTAGTGTGTGGATACGGAGTGGTGCGTTGTGCGTGAACTATTGATCAATCTGGTTATATTGTGGCTGTGTTGTGGCAATATAATTTAGTCGATAATCTATACTCGAATTTAGTAGATAATGTATGCTCGTTCAGAATTGAGAACCGTAGTTTGTGAATAGAAAAATGCTCTATAGGTGGGGTGCAGAAAACTATGGTTCTGAAATTGATTTTAGTATAGGATTAGCTGAAGCGTTAGGTAGAAAATTGTTTCTGTGAGCTGTTGGGCTGCGCCGAGGCAGTCACCAGTATAGCCGTCGAGTTTATGTGTGAAGAGCCTGCTGAGATACCACCGAGCTATGGCGATCGGAAGCAGCGAGAGCAGAATGTAGGCCGTGCCAAAGAAGAGCAGCGGCGTGAGCGTGGTGATGAGTACGATGATCTGTTCGGCTGTGGAGAGCGGCTGAACCATGCGGCCGGCTTTTTGCGAATCGTCACTGCGGGCGTAGGTGTGGGTGTTTAGAAAGGTGATGGCGGTGGCGCGGCTGATGGTGTGGGCGGCGATGAGGGCAAGCGGAATGATGTGGCTGGGCAGTTGGGCTAGGGCAAGAAATTTTAGGCCAATCAGCAGGATGAGACCGAGTACGCCAAAGGTTCCGAGGCGAGAATCTTTCATGATTTCTAGGATGCGTTCTTTGGTCCAGCCGCCGCCAAAGCCATCGCAGACGTCGGCAAAGCCATCTTCGTGTAGTGCGCCGGTGATCCAAATGGTGATGCTTATGGCCGCTAGAATCGAGATGGATGGGGCGAATAGTCGATCGACTGTCGTGAAGGTAAGGGCCGCTATTGTGCCAACCAGCACGCCGATTAGCGGAAAGTAGCGCGCCGATCGAGCCTGATTTTCTTGCTCGTATGGAACCCATGTGGGAGTGGGGATGCGGGTGTAGAACATGAGGGCCGTGAAAAAGAGATGTACTTCTTTTTTGATGTTTATCATAGGGTGAGTTTGCGTAGATTGAATTGATCACTTTATGATCACGCTATGAGCAAGCGTGTGCGTGTTAAATTGGGGTTGATTGGGCTGCTGCCTACTATCTGTTTGTTGCTGCTTTTGGGGGGACTTTCGTTGCTGTCTCCAAGTACAGGCTCTGCGGCGATAGATTCTGGTGCGACAAACCCTAAGTCTCTACATTCTAAGTCAGATAATAAAGCAAGCGGGCATCGCTTGGCTGAGGCGATTGCGGCTCAAGCTACCGTTACGGAAACTGTGGAGTCTACAGAAACTGTGGAGATCACGGCGACTGTGGCGATTACAACTCAGGCCGATATTACGGGAACGGTGACGCCAACGGCGACTGTGGCGATTACAACTCAGGCCGATATTACGGGAACGGTGACGCCGACGACGACTGTGGCGATTACGACTCAGGCTAATATTACGGAGACGATAACGCCCATCCCTACGGAGACGCATACGTCAACTCCTGTCCCCACGGCAACGCACACGCCAACCCCTACCCCAACCCCTACCCCTACTGAAACGCATACGCCAACGCCAGTTGCGGAGAACCTATCGGTGCTAGCGACTCCGCCAATCTCCATTGCCACAATAGCGCCAACGCCAACGCCGATCAGCGCGCCCGCCTTGCTCAGTTTTGAAAGTAGTGCCGAGTCGATTATTGCAGGTGAGGAGGTTGTGCTTCGTTGGAATATTGTGAGCGGTACGGCGATTACGCTTAGTTACGATAGCGTGCTGGAACGTCTCCCGATTTCGACCACAACGTTTACTCATTCGCCGCTGATTACAACGGTTTACACGCTAACGGTGGGCAGCAGTGGCGGCAAGGTTTCGAAACGGTTAACGGTTGGGGTTAGCCCGTATGTAGAGCCAACCGCTGTTGCCAATCCAGTTTTGCAATCTCCTCTAGATCCACCGCTGGAGTCGCCGCTGGATCCACCTCTCGAATCGCCACTTGATTTACCGACCGAGACTCCAACTGCTGAATCAACTGAAACGCCTACACCCACGCCGGAGCCATCTTCGACTAATACTGCTGTGCCTGCGGATACGGCGATCCCTACAGAGACGCCAACGCCAACTAGAACGTTGATGCCAACCCCGCAATCAAAGCCAACAACAAAACCAATTGGACTCATACTTACGCCTCGTGTGGCTGAGACTTCCGCGTACGAAGTTAGCCTCGATGGGCAGGATTTGGTTGGTGCTAGCGCGCTCTCTAACCGATTGCGCTATCTTTGGTATTACGTGCTGGTATCGCTATGTATCTTGCTTCCCTTGCTGCTTTTTTGCATTATGATGCTGTTCTGGTGGATTGGTGACTGGCGCGTGCGCTATGCGGATGATAATCTGTTTGATGATCCATTCGCTGATGATCCGTTTGATGACGACTTGTTTGATGACGACTTGTTTGATGACGACCTGTTTGTTGATAGGCCGTAACCACTCTATCATTTCCTGCGTTTTGGTGATTTTGCATTCCCTTTTGGTGGTTCTACAAACACCTTGAGCACTAAAAAGAACATGAGGATGATCAGGTCGAGCAGGATAATGAAGAATAGCGCGCTGCTTAGATCCACAAGTAGCGGCAGCAGCCAATCGATGAGTGAGCTAAAGGGTGTAAGAGGTAGCCCAATGAGGATGTAGAACGTCGCGGCAATCGCCGTATAGAGCAGCAGTGGTTTGATCGGTTCGCTGTCGCTGGTGCTTGGAACCATTGCGTTGCCGATGGCAAAGAGCAGATAGGCCCAGATTGCACCATCGGGTTTGTTTAAGGCGAGCCACATCGTGCGTAGGCCATCCGCCCAGCGACCTTCGAGCAGCGCATCGCTAATCAAAAATGCGCTAAAAATACGATGACCAATAAGCGCAATCAGAAAGGTGCCTATAATCAACGGCGCCATACCCACGAGACTATCGAGCAGTATTCCACCCCGCTCGACATTTACGCTGCCCATTCCAATATGCTTGCCGCTTCGTTTGGGCCAAACGCGGAATTTGCTTGTCTTTAAGCCAAGCAGGCGCGCTGTGGCCCAATGCGCCGTTTCGTGGATAAGCACGCCCGGCAGCAAGACCAGAAAGAGAATAATGATCGGCATGTCTTTAGAGCCTGTGCTGTAGTAGACAAGTAGCTGGAGTTCGATACTGATTTTATGGCTAAGGTAGGCTAAGAGGAAGAGGCCGAGGAAAAAGGCAAGCAGCGTGGGGAATGCCGTGTAAAATTCGGGCATGGCGTCACTGAACCCAGATTAGTTGGGTTCGAGATTGTAGGCCAAACTGTGGATAACCCAACAGCCGGCTTGTTGCTGAAGTTCCCAGCGATCACCGGAGGGTGAAACTTCATCGCCGATGCGGGTGGTGGCAATTACGACAGCCTTGTTATCACGAACGTCTATGTCCAAATCTGCTGGCTGAATTTCGGATGGCGCACCAGGGAATACGGTGCGTACGTAGCGATGGCGAATGGCATCCACATCATTCCATATTTGATCATCGCTTTCATCTTCAACGCTATTTTTTGCATTTTTGATGTAGCTGCCATCGGCCCAAAGAGCCATCAGCGCATCAATATCCTGTTCTACAACAAATTTTCCTTCTGCGTTTACAACCGCACGGATTGCATCATCGGTCGATATATTTTCTACCAAGTCAAGGCCACAGGAACCATGGGCTGGCGCACTCGATTCGGCTGATTGCGCGCTGCTCTCTGAGTTGATCTGCGAAGTGCTTTCTGTTTCGGGACTTTTGGGTTCTGCTGCACAAGCGCTGATTACAACCGAGAATAGAATGAGTGCTGCGCTGAGTTCTATTGTTTGTCGTTGCATAACAGGTAAATTTTGAGTTTATTATAGACCGCCCTACTCTTTATGTTCTGGTTAAAAAAGAGAAGAGATCACATTATTTTGAGAAAGTTTATAAAGGAAAGCTCACAGCTACTGCTGATATTGTATCCCGCCAAACACGTTACTTACAAAATCTTGGTGTACCGACAAGTTCTCTTCTATTGTGCCAAAGCGGGCGGATGTTAATTTGAAAAGAACAATGCCATCTGCCAGATCGCGTTCTTGGTCGGGGAAAATGTAGAAGTATGAGACAAAATGCTCAAGGGGTGCCGCTTCCGAATCTTCCTGCTTTTTTGCATCAAGCCACAGGCCATAAATTTCGCCATCGTTGCTTAGTTCGAAAGAATGGGAGCCGACATCATATTGCCATCCATCAGCCCCGTAACAGATATCTGGGGCATGGAACGGCTGTGAACTACGACCGCCGATCAGGCTAAGCCACATATATTGCCCATCTTCGTGTTGATAGAGCCGACGTACATACTGTTCGGGGTCGAGCAATATCTCGACCTCGCGGTTTGCGTCTGGTTTATCTTGACCAATCCATTTTCCGATGGTCATCGGCACTTGGTTTAGATCATTGTTAAGATCAAACGCAACCGACGAAGAAACCTCGACCTCTCGATTGGTTCGTCGCCAAAAGTCAAGGTCGCTCGTGTAACGATATCCGTCGGTCACTTCCTCAACGCCAGCATCTGCGCTGCTGATCGAAGAGAGCATCTTGGGGCCATATATGCCCAGCGCCGCAAATAATAGAAGCGCAAGAATGCTAAGGCTATAATTAAACGACTCCTTGCCTTTTTTGTTTGTTGCTTTGTTACTGTGTGGTTCCTGCGCTTGTTCAGTGCTGCTAATGGCGTCAGTTTGTTGACTAGTTTTCATAGATGAACGTAGATTTTGATATAGGTTTCAGATGTACCTTCTCACTCTTGAGGCGTGCCCCGTTTTGGTGAAAGGTTACTTTGGATCGTATCAAGCTTATTGGCTGGCTCTACTAAATCACATCTAACCGTAGATTTTCAAAGCGCAGCAATTTTGTTACCGGATAGATTAAAAGAAGGACAATAACGAAAAAGATTGGGCCAGAATAGTCATGATAAAATGTAAAGGCGCTTTCGGCACCATATTCCTTCGCAACATAGATCAGCGACGAAACTCGCAAAATATTGCTTATAAGCGCAAGCGGAATTGCGGTAAGAGCCAAAAGTACCTTTGCCCAAAGCGGTCCCTCAAGGATATATGCGGCTAGGGTGGTTAGCGCAGTAAGGGCTATCAACGAGTTGATCCCGCTACATTGCGCGCCGATTATCAGATTTGCGTTTGGCAATTTAATCGCGTTACCAACTACTTGCAATTCAATCCCCAAAAATTGTACCAATCCACTAGAGCAGACCCCCGTAAAGAGAGCCAAGGGAAGCGTCGTTCGTTCGATAAAGGGTAGCGGTATCATAAAGGCAAGATACGCAACGGGGAAGATCAGCTTGGAGGCTGCGAGGTTGCCGCCAAAGGCCCAAATCAACGTGCCGATGATAAAAATAAGTACAAAACTGGCCAAATAGTAAGTTTTGTTGTTGATCAAATAGATAAGCGCAATCAATCCAATTGCTAGCAAGAGTAAGCTGATAATATTTTTTGCTCCCCATTGCCACACAAAAAGCTTATCATTGCGCACCCGTTGAACAATAAGAAAGAGTGCAACGGCTGGAATTAATACGCCATGGCTGTAGTATTCGTTACCCATCCACTCTTGCCACAGCCAACGCCAAACCGGCCAGGATATGAGTGCAAAAATAGCCGCCGCCATAATGGGCATAATAAACTGTCGCCAGGTTGATACAGTGGAAGTGGGCGCGGGTGTGCGAGAATTTGGGATATCGGGCTCCGTATTTTATCTTGTCTGATCGGGTCGAAAATTTCAGCAATTGGTTTTGGGTATAAAGCACTCAGAAATCAAGTTTGCCAGGCTTAGAAATTTCTACTTGTGCCTGTTGTGAAACTCGCTGACTTTTAATGCACAGCGAGGATACCATTGACAACACGTAACGTCAAACAACATAACCTGTTACGAAATCTTTTTGGCCTGTGGGCAAGAGTGTAAATAATCGCGATTCTTGATTAGGAGATGCATAATTATGAGAAAAGTATACCACTTATTGTCACAACAGATGTATTTGTATTATCTGCCGAACATGTATTATAGGCAACCAAGGTCCCTGCTAACTCTTGCGTTGCCTTCTCTTCGACCTTCTCTTCGACCCTCTCCTCGGTCTTTTTTGTGGCGTTCTCTTTGAACTTTAACATCGACAATAGGCGCATCGTCAAATAGATTGGCGTGACGCCGCAAACGTTGTTCCTGTCCTCAACGTTTCGAATTGATTCGAAAAAAGCTTGGCTATCTCCTTGGACCATCTTTTCGATCAGCGTACTGTCTGCACTTTGCAGCACAGCGCGTCTGTCTTCGTTCAGTGGTGGCCCAGAGAACGCCGGGCCAACGTGAGCTAAATCGCCTGATGCGACCACAAGTACATTTCGATCTTGGCAAGCTTCTTGCAGCACCGCTAACACACGATTCAATAATTGATCATCCGCGGGGTTGGTTACGTTATATATATGGTGATGCAGCCCGCCACATAAGATAGGCACCAACTCGCAAGCTTTTTTACCCGCATTCTCCAGCATATGATGCAGCCAAACTGCGACTAATTCTAACGAATGTTCTTTGACGTGACGCAACTCTCCACGATACGCCGCACCCGCACCCTTTATCTCATCAATTGCACCCGCCACTTTATCGACAATATCGACCGCTGTAGGTAAGACACCATACGGTGTAGCATAATGTTGACGCGTCAATGTAAATGGATCGCGCCCATAGTGATCTGTGCCGAACATAATAACTAGATCTGCCTCTCGAACAGCCTCCGCTGCATCCTTCCATACCGCTCCATAAACAGAACCACCACGGGCATAGTCAATGTGGGGGCTAAGTAAGCCGCGCACCTTTCCTGTTGTCGCACCTTGCTGCGGTCTATTGGTCGTCGCGTGTTCTGGATGTTTTGGCACTGTAAACTTGGTCTGTTGCGCCTCAACAATATATTCATCTAAATATGATTGCAGTCTATCTGCGTGCGCCGGATATCCCCGTCCTGCTATAAACGGAGGCCGAAACGGGGCGGCTCGATAATTCATCTGTGATTGGGCCATCATTATCTCTCGACTTTTGTCATCTAGCGGGCTATCTCAATACGAAAGTTGTTCTCCGATAAGCTCCGTGTATATTTTCGAATTCGTATAGGAATATCCTTGCATGTTCTCGACCAAAAAATCCCGTTGACTCTTCTTGGCCTGTCAATTTGTTTATAGTGCAATCGCTCATTGATGAGAATGCGCTGACCGAGCAACAGGATGCGCTGCTCTTTCTTTTGCGACCTTGCTCAGTATAAGCTCAACTCTGATGTGGGACTAATATTTATACTGTTTTTGTTCATAATTAGAGCCGTATCGAGGCAAAAATTCACCTTACGCTGCTGTAATGTTATTCGCATAATGTAGTTACTATTTGCAACAAACTATTAAATAGAACTCATGTATAATCATTGGGTGTTATAAACAAAGTTTGCTTTTTATACCAAGCAAGGCCATAGATGAGAAAATGTGGTTTTATATTGAGTCAAGCAGACCACTCTCGTTTGTACGCTCTCTTGGTATAAGAAAGTAAACAGCGCGCCATGCTTTCTAGCATCTGGCAGAATTTTGCTGATAAATTACTCATTTTATTCTTTCACCTCTTCCTAAAAAACTTCCTACTACGCGACTTAATCAGGGTTAAGCCGCGTCTCAAAAAGTAAAATTTGGCGTGTATCATAGTACTCACTATTGCAATATTTATTCAAGTAAATACTTTGTATTGCACAAGCACTTTGGACCATTGCAGAATTTAAATTATATGCGAAAAATCTAGGCATTCCACAAATGGGTAAAAAGTCTTGCTGATACACCCATTCTTAGGCTAGACCACTCTTAACTTTAACTCGTTTGCGAAATGTAATACGTATAATTATTTTTTGGGAGTAGCCTTTGATCTACCCGTACTTATGCCTTGCCTGTACTTGTTTAAAAAAACAATTTAACGTTGGAGAAAATAATGTTGAAACGCAGTTCCTTGTTTAGGATAGTTTTTATTCTAACAATGATAATTGTCCTTTTTATCAATCCGTTATCGGACGCAGGAAATCAATCAGCTTTTGCACAATCGTGTCCACCGAACGCAATTGAACGTTTTGGCGTTAATGTTGCGCTTGAGGCCGGCGCGATTGTAGAGTATCCGGTAGATCAGTTAAACCTTGGCTGGTATTTAGATTATCAGTATCGAAACAGTTCTGGTATTCCTGCCGGGCTTGATTTTGCGCGGATGATTCGCACAAATTTTGATACGGCCAACATTGAGGGTTTGCTTGGTCCCATTATTGACGCCACTCCTGGCGCGCTTTGGCTTGCCGGAAACGAGCCAGATCGCAGCGGGCAAGATGGTGTCTCCGCAGAAGCGTATGCTGTTTTTTATCATGATGTGTACACGTTTATAAAAGGTCGTGATCCCTCCGCTTCTATTGCATTTGCGGGTCTTGTAACGCCAACCAAACTGCGTCAAAAATATTTGGACAGAGTTGTGGCCGAGTATCAGCGTTTATATGGCGAAAATCCGCCAGCAGATGTTGTACACGTTCATGGGTTTGTAATGAGCGAAGTTGTTTTCCCTGAAAATGGTCAAACATTTTGGGGTGCTGGTGTCCCGCCGGGGATGAGCGGCACTGACCCAGCGATTGTATACGTCGACCCCGCAGATCACTGGAATATTAACCTGCTAAAATCGAATATAATCAGCTTTCGCCAGTGGATGGCCGATAATGGTTATGGCAACAAACCGCTGCTAGTTAGTGAATATGGTATTTTGCTGCCCGACGGTTTTGATACAAACGGTATCGGGACCGATAATTTTATGACCGCTACATTTGATTTCTACTTAGACCAGACAAACGCGGCGGTTGGACTAAACTCAGATGGGAATCGTCTTGTACAAAAGTTTTCTTGGTTTAGCCTAAATTTTCCCAACGATACGGGGCAGGGACCTCTTAACGGTGCGCTGTTCGTGCCGAATACAGATCAGTTGACGCCATTAGGTCAGGCATTTAAAAATTATACCGAGCGTTTGATCCAGAATTGTAACATTGCTCCAACTTCAGTTCCACCAACGAATACACCGCTGCCAACAGATACACCAACCAGCGTGCCACCAACGAGCGTGCCACCAACCAGCGTGCCGCCAACAAGCGTGCCACCAACCAGCGTGCCACCAACCAGCGTGCCACCAACAAGCGTGCCGCCAACCAGCGTGCCGCCAACCAGCGTGCCACCAACGAACGTGCCGCCAACCAGCGTGCCGCCACCGCTGCCAACCGCCACGAGTTTGCCAAAGCAAAATAGCTGCGGTGGACTTCAGCAAGAGGCTGAGACTGGTATCATCAATGAACCATTTAAAATTGGCGAAGATGCAGATGCAAGCGGTGGGCAATATGTTCATGCACCAGTCCCAAGTGGGACTCATTCGTTTGGATATGGTGGTTCTTTAGAACTCTGTTTTAACGTGATCGATCCAGGTATCTATCGTGTAAAAGGATGGGTATATGCTAAGACCGGGCTAAATGATTCGTTCTTTGTGACGATAGATGGCGCACCGTCTATTGGCTATTTGTGGTATACCCAACTTGAAACCCTGTATGAGGCCGACTATGTGAGAGACATTTACAGTAATGTCGACCCAGTTGAAATATTCTTAAATGCCGGGCCGCACACTGTAATATTCCATCATCGTGATCCGGATACGCGACTCGATAAAGTTGAGCTAGAACTTGTTGAGGCCGTTAGCCCATCTCCTGTTCCGACAGAGCCAACTGTTCCTACCATGCCGCCATCAACGCCGGAAGGTACACCCGTGCCAAACGAAACGCCAAGCGAAACATCGACGGCAACGGCAATTGCTACCATGCAGCCTTCAACGCCAGAAAGCACACCCGTGCCAAACGAAACGCCAAATGAAACATCGACGGCAACGGCAGTTCCTACCATGCAGCCATCGACGCCAGAAAACACACCAACGTTAGTGACTTTACCACCAACAATATCACCGACATTACTGCCGACATTACTGCCAACAATCACGCCGATGGTTACAACGATTTCAACCGTGCAGGCTACCGAAACACTGGCACCTACAGATGTAGCAACCTCCGCCGCTCCGACTGCCACACCGTCTGTTCCTACACCGTCTGTTCCTACACCGTCTGGTCCTACGCCGTCTGGTCCTACAGCGACTGCTACATCGTCTGGTCCTACGCCGATACCGGCATTGACAATAACCGTACCGGTGACTGAATCGCCTGCACCAACAAGCGTGGGCACTCCTACGGCGGCGGTTCCTGCACCAACTGTAGATGCTACGGAAACGCCAGATATAGAACCGACGGTGCCAGGTGTCCCAACCGTGCCAACCGTGCCAACCGTGCCAACCGTCCCCCCACCGCCAGATCCGCTTGGACAGGATCAAAATCGGGTATTGACAGTTCGTATGCTGGCCAATAAAAATGAGATCGATCCATCCACTGATCGTTCGGTGCAGTTCTTGGTCACAATTGCCAACGAGGGTGATAGCGATATCTGGGATGTTCAGATTGTGAATCCGGTGCCGCAGAATATGCTCTTCTCGCAGGCAATGAGCTCACCTGAATGGAGCTGTTTGGAAGATGCTCGTGAATCCACGCCATGTGTTGTAGATCTCCCGATCTTAGCTGCTGGTCAGGAGCGTACATATCGATACGTAATCTATATGAAGCCAGACTGGCCCGCCGATGCATCTGACATCGTAAATACTGCTGAGCTTATTTTAACCAATACAGATCTGTTGACGGTTTCTGGCACAAACTCTGTAAGCACAACGATAAACGTTGTAGATTCATCGGCCATTGTGATAGATAATTACATATATCTACCTGCAATCCAGCAATAACGTTTTTCGCAAAGCAAATACGATCGAGGCACGATATAATATGCCCATCGTATAAATCAAAAAGGGAGAATCACCAGCAATATTCTGCTGGTGATTCTCCCTTTTTAGTTTGGCTGCGATGCGAAAGGCTGCTACGTTAGGGCATTAAAATTGATCTGATCTGTTTCGCAATTTTCTCTGTTGAATCATGCTCTTGACCTGCTCCAATAATTTATTATCCTGATCATCCCCCCAGGGCATCCGAACTCGATTTGCGTGCAGGCCATTGCCATCGTGCTGCGACAGCCCCAACTCCGACCCATAGTAAATAACTGGAGGGTTGGACAGTTGTAGCAGCATCGATAATGCCTCCAGCAAAGCTTCTCTATTTTCTGGCGCAATATAGCAAAATCGATTCATATCATGATTGTCGATAAACGTTGGCTGGATAAAATCATCTGGGAAATAGCGAGCATTAATTTCTAAAAAGTCCATCAACTCATGCGCCGATTGTGTCTGCCAGCCATATGTATTGCGCAACTCTTCGTTGATCTGAAAATCTAGCAGACCGTCCAATCGTCCAACATAACCGTGTAGCAGATCTGGAGAATCAATAATCTCACCAAAGCAAAAACAATCAGGATCCTCTGCCTTACACGCGTGATTAAAGTAGCTCCAAAAATCTGGCCCCGGCCCGTTGGCGTGATCCAGCCGATATCCATCGATGCCAAATTCGCGAATCCAGTAAAGCGCATTGTCAATCATCCAATCGCGCGCGCTGGCATTTTCGAGATTGATCTCGGGCAACGTCTCAACGCCCAAAAAGGTGCGATATCCCACCCCCGAAATATTCTTTGTATCATCACAATCCCTATCACTAAGGATGTTGCCAGAAGTATTGCTAGGCTCATCAAACGTAAACCAGTTTCGATAGGGGCTACTTTGTTGATTGAGCGCATCAACAAAGTGTGGGTGTTTGTGCGAAAGATGGTTACAGGCCAAATCTAGCAGTACGCGTAAACCACGGTCGTGCGCCATCTCTACCAGCTTCTTGAAGATTTGCTTATTCCCCAGCCGTGGCTCAATCTCGCGGTAGTTTGTTGTATCATATCCATGATGAGAGGGGCTGGCGAAGATTGGGCTAAGCCAGATTGTGTTCACGCCCAGCGCCACAATATAGTCCAACTTGTCGACAATGCCTTGCAGCGTGCCGCCGTGGATATCCATCAGGTCGGTTGCAGATGTCCAGCTTTTACCGTTGCCCGGGTAGAAACGATCGATAAAAATATGATAGATGATCGCATCGCGCGCCCATGCAGGTACGGGCAATGCAGGAACGCTTAGTGTAAAGAGCGCTCCCTTACTTGGATCGCCAACTTGCGCATTCATATCGGGTGGCTGATCTTCTTTGAAATGGCGCATGGCTGCTGCTTCGAGCGAATGTTTTTCGTGCGGGAAGTCAGCAAAGATCTCATCTTGATCTGCCGACCATGCGCCGATCCGATAGCGCAACAGCGTCTCTGTTTTCAGCGGCGGCAGTGTCGCTTCCCAGTGCGTGACGTAGCCCCAAGTAAGCGTATCCCAGACTGTTTCGACACGGCTAAAGTGTAGAACAGTTCCTGTTTGGGCCACCCCGCGCGAACCAAGTGGCGATGATCCATCAACCGTATGATAACAGACCACAGATTCTGCTCGGATCTGTTTGCCCGTCGTGACAAACAGCTTGATCGGTTCGTGCAGCTTAGGTAGCTGCGGCTGGATCCGATGACCATGATGGATGCCGCGATGCAGTAGTCGATGGCGATAGAGCTTCAATTCGTCGGTCGAAAGAGTACCAAAAATAAAGTCCATCTCTGTTGACTCGTTTCTATTAAATATTATCGGCAATAGCAAAATAAGGGATCACGGGCATTTTCGTCTGTTCAGCGGGCGAGGCGGGCGAGATGCTCGTGATCCACGAAGGCTACTTTTATCTTGATTTTTGATAATGTCTATTGACTTGTTTGAAATCTGCACCTTCTGTCAGATTTGGTGGGGTATAGTACCAGTAGCTCTTTGGCACTGTTGTTGCCCCACCTTAATCCTCCTAGTGGGAGGAGACAGTCACAGGCGACGAATTTTTGTCGCAAAATAGGCAACTTTGCCCCATGCCCACCAAAACTGACAGAAATAGGAAATCTGTATAAACAGTTTCTTTGAAAACAGCCTTACTCTAACGAAAATTGTACCTTCATG